>JACEIK010002011.1:36296-81092 GCA_018107945.1 Datura stramonium | reverse complement strand
CTGAATTTTATTTATGATTGGTTTTCTAATAAAGAGAATATTTTCAGAAGTGTTGGATATTATGTTTATGCAGTATGTGATATCCAGATCTACTGAAGGAAAGGAAGATGATACAAGTATGGGGAAATTAAAAGGGATCTCCGAAGCAGAGAAGCTGGAAGAAGAGAAACCAAGGAATTCCAGATCTACTGAAGGAAAGGAAGAGGATCCTAGTATGGGGAAATCAAATGGGATCTCCGAAGCAGGGAAGCTGGAAGAAGAGAAACCAAAGAATTCCTCTGATAATGCTGAAATTTCCAGAATTGAGCGGCTCATGCAGGGAAAATCATTTTCGAGGTAGCATATCATTCCTCATGTCTCTGTTTTTTTTTGTAATTCCGGTTATAGCCAGCTATCATGTTGCAGTGACACGACACCTCATTAGAGAGTTAGGAACCAATTCCTGTTATAGATGAAAAATGCATGCATCTTAAAAATTGCTTATCTTCCTCATAGCTCAGTGGTTAGAGAATACAGTTCTCTATAATTGCGAAGAATTGAGATTTTGACTTATTAACCCTTTCCTCTTTTTTGGCTTTTGTCCATCACCCTCTGCATGTCCAGGCCTGATGCTGGATTTATATGTCTTGTGTTCATTCAGGAAACTCTTTTGACCATGTGCATCATTTGAATTTTGTCAGTTAAACCTGCTTATTCGAAAGCTGTCTTCACTATATGCAGGGATGAAATTATGCGTTTGACAGAGATATTAAACTCCAGGGTTATCGATGAACAAGAAAAGAAAGCTAGCAGAACAGCCGAAGGAGACATTGGAAGGTTTCATTTAACACATGAGACACCTAGAAAATCAAATGACAGGAAGCAGGATGAAACAGACTTTGCTGTGCCAGGAACTTCAACACCTCTTCCCCAAACAAATGTGAGTTAATTATCATTATTAGCCCTTCTGTCATAGAACACATTTTTTTTGTGAAATGGCCACATCGTTAGTATTTTGGTGTGCTAAACTTCATCTCAGTTAAAATAGACGCAAATAGAACAGGATGGGCTAGAGGATTAATGTAAGCTATAGTCAGCTAGTCTGAAATTGAGTCACAAGTGATTGATTAATTAGTAAGAAACAACATTTTAATTAGTCAAGAGATGGTCTTGGATGAAGCTTTAACAGGAAAAATGCAATAGTGAATAAAGTTTGGAATAGCTTGGAAGTAACAAGTGCAAAGAATTATTTTGGGAAATACCCTCATTGATATTTGATGCACCTTTCTTTCTGAGTTTCGGTGTTGATTCTAGGATGTACTGATAAACTACCGCACTACCGCACTACTGCAGGTACGAGATGAAGTTGGCGCATCACCCATTGATATTGCAAAAGCTTACATGGGAAGTCGTAGGTTAAGTAAGGGGAATGATTCTTATGGTTTTGTATCCAAGGGGGAACAAACTACCCAAAACAGGTTTCATCCGCCACCTTCGCCTAAGTTATCGACTTGTTGGCCCGCTGCCATGGTGCAAGATCAGCATGGTCATTTTACTCCACAGAATCAGAGAGGATATGGGCTTGTTGATTTCCCGAGGACCCCATACTCTAGAACTTTATTGCCGAAATCCAGAGATGGGGTTTGTATTGTGACATAAATTAACTTGTGCTTCAAACATACTTTTGCTAAATTTGGGAATAGTTATTCATGTTGTACTTCAATTTTGCCAGCAGACTCGGTCGCAGGCTGGTAGCAGGTGGCTAGATCCCTCAATGAAACCCTTCCAACAATCTCAATCATCAATCTACAGCCAGGTATATCTTTGTCTTCGCAGTCTAAAGATGATTCAATTACAAAAATCCTGTGTACCAAGTGACTTCCTATTAAAAGTTTCCTATATTGATTTGTAGGTTTTTGCGTGTTTATAAGAATTCTGTAATCATTTGTCTTTATTATAGAACACTTTCAAGGAGCAGATGGGATATTTCTGAATGTTCTCACGCTAAAAAAAATTTCAGGAAAAGACTAGGCCTGATTTACCTCTTCCAAGCTATGGATCTGCGGGACCGATTCGGCGCATACGGAATAAATTTGGCTCAGAATCTCGCCCTAGGAGATCCATTTTCCTGAATTCAACAAATGCTTCTTCACCTTTAGAAAAAGCTGCTGCTTCTAAATTGTTCTTGCCTGCTGCCGGAAAGAATTTGGAAGTTGGTCAAACTAGTGCTGTCGATAAGTACCAGTCAGTGGATCATAGTGTTGGCAGGTCTGAAGAAGTTAAGCCATGCATAAGTTCTTCAAATGAGACTGTAAGAAAAATATTAGAGCAACTTGATAGACACAAGCCCACTCCTGCGGAAAAGGCAGCTGAATTGAAGCTGGCCAGCGAATGGAAGAAATATCCCCGCAAAGAAATCTCTGATTTCACTCCAAATGGTAAAATGAAATCATCACATTTAGGAGAGTTTGGTATGCGTATGGACAATGGTCTGGCAGCTGCCCAATCGTCCAAGGAAGGAGATATTGGAACAGTCAATCGGGTAGAAATATCTCAAGAGCAAACTACTCGTGAAGCTGACACTGCTACAAATGCTGGTGGTAAAGCTGCTGGTATAGCTAGTCTGTTTGGTATGACGACTAAAGCCGATACTGTACCGTCCTTCACTTCTAAGGGTGCTGATTCCCAAGTAAAAAGTTTCTTTTCGGGTTCTCACACTCCAAGTTTGGGCAAGGTACTTATTTGTTATTGGAAATTAACTTTTCAAATGCCATTAATCTGCACCTTCCTAACATTCTTGAGTTTGTTGTTAGAAACATCACTTCTACAGTTACAAATTAAATTTATGCATTAGAAGATGGAAGGTGCAAGAGCACAAAACCACCTGGGGATGCTGATTTAGGTGTTGCTAATATAATATAGAATCACCTCTTAACATGGGATGTCTATGCTGCAGGACTCCGTAGGCACTGATGATGGACAGAAAGATAAAGGTGCTACCCCACGGTGGCCTTTCCATGATCAAAGTAATGGGCAGAATGCTGCAATGTTATCCAACTCCTCGGGTTTTGAGCTATCAAGAAATACTCCTGGACATGCCTCTGGGGCAAAACCTAATTTACCGTCCATTTTCATTAATAAACCCAATCCTAGAAATGCGACTTCCCCCGACAATGGGTTCGGATTCAGTTTTCCAGTTCCTGCATCATCTGGTGCACTCTCAGAACCACCAACACCGTCCGTCATGCCATCGTCTGCAGCCAGTGCCCCCTCTCAGCCGGTGGATGCATCCACTGCTCCAGTATACAGCTTCGGCACTAGTAAATCAACTGAACGCCTGGTCTTCTCTTTTCCCTCTACGAGCAATGCATCCATCTCTGTGGATGCTTCAGATATCAAGTTTAGCTTTGGAACAGACAGGACATCAAGGCTATCTTTTGGTGCAGTAGGAAAAGCAACATGCTAGTTGGAGGTTTTTCAATACTCTAGCTACAGGATTCACCCAATGATGGAATCTCTGTTTCATTGTTTTTTTGTTTTCTCTCCTGCATTTAGGCTCTCGATACTTGTTATCTGCCACAGCTTTTATTTTGAAGGATGGATGAATATCTTATATTAGAAGTTCTAGTAAACACATAATTGTTGATTGACTTGACTGTGAATTACAGCTCTAAGCTCCATCTTAATAAACACATAATTGGGAATTGACTTGATTATAATGGTCTTCTTATACTTCTGAGGTATAAGATTGAAGGCCTGGTGAGCCAATGGGATAACGATCATTTTGGAATGTAGAGTTGTATCAAGGTATTTTCAGATATATTATTAAAAAACCGACACAATAAGCCTAATCAATTAGAATTGAAAATTTCTGTGTTCCTGTCACAAACATAAAATTCAGAAGATTCTCTGTTCCTATTGTTACACATGATTCATGGAAAATTGACTATCCATGTGTTGAAGGTTGAATCAAGATTTGGCCAAGTGGATTGAGAAGTACAATGGCATGGAAAAAGTAAAATAACAAAATAAAATTATACCATGTATGGTCCAGTATCAAATCCTAGTAATAAAGTAAATGTATTAGAACTATGTGTAGTTCACTTAACAAACCGTTTAATTCAACACTAATTAATTGTGGGTAAATACAATTAACATAATAATGCTATCAAAATTGACTCATAATTTAAGATCTTCCGCAAATTGGCCCCTAACCTGCCACCTCCTCTCTTTCTCTTGTTTTCGACCATCTTCCCAAACCAATCCCCCCCTTACTAATTTAGAGTAGATTTGAGTTAAATTTTAAATTTGAATTTGTTAATTATTTGGATTAGGTGTTGTTCCAATTGATTCTAAACATCAAGAGGAGTTTAAAATTAAAACTTGAAGTGATTTGGAGTAGATTGAGTTACATTTTAGAAGAGACGCAAAGTAAGTTATTGTATAATAGTGTATAAACTAATAAACACCTCTTATAATTTTGTAGGGGTATACAAAGAAAATCGATAAACCGCACCAATGCAATAATCCGAGTAAATCGAGAAAAAAATCCGGCTATAATTGGTTTGATCTTGTTTTAATTAAAAAAAGTCAAATCAAATCAAACCAACCCGACATTAAAGGTATATAGTTTTTATAAGTATTTTATGTAATTTATAAATACTTCTTAAATATTTTCATAATATTTATCTATTAATATATTATTTCAAACATGGAATTAGAATTTTGAATGATCCATGAAGTTTTATAGCTCATAGAAGCATGTTATTAACTCAAATAAATCCCAAACCAAAATCAGATGAATATTAATGCTAATAAAAGAAATGATTTCAATACCAGGAATGACAATAATATGTGATATCTATTCTTTAATATTGCATTGGTTAATTTACACAGTGAAAACACATAACTTATTTTTGAAAAATATTTAGTTATGAAATTAATATTTATTAGCCGTAGTTTGACACGAGTTAGTAATTTTAGAGTATGATCATTCTCATTATGACTTATTAATTGGCAATATTTGTTTTATGCGATTTTATTATTTTCTTTATTGAATATTTTAGTACAATATCAACGCTCGTCTCATATTTTGTGTTATTTTCTTAATTAAGAAACTCCTTACATAGTTGTATGTTAGTAGGACTAAATAAATATTTCAAATATAAGTTATATATTTTGTATCAACACTTTATAAAAAAAAAACAAAAAGAAAACAAAAAATCGAAAGAAATTTTCGGTTGAAAAATTAGACTTTTATTGGTTTAATTTGGTTTATAAGATTCAAAAACCTGATATAATTGATTTGATTTGATATTTAAAAATTCAAATCAACCCATTCTATCTTTTATATAATTTTTGTAGGGTCATATAATATTGTATCTCAAATTTTTAAACATTATTGCAAAAAAAAAAATCAGAATTTGTATAATATTATATACCTGTATATTAGATTTTGACCACTATTATTAAAAATAATAGATTATCCTATTATTGAGAACTTACAAATTTAAGTACCCCAGGTGCAATAGTGTTGTGGACGGTACTTTTGCGCAATATCCTTTTATAAAATAATATACTTTACAAAGTTCATTTAAAAAAAAAAAAAAAGAAAAGACGTTCTTGGTGCTTCACGCTCTTTAGCTTATGTGGTAGGAAAGGTCTCATATTTTTCTTAAACTTCCCATCTAAGTAAATGGTGCCAAACATCAATGGATGCAAGGATGATTATTATATTAACATTAATATTATTATTATTATTATGTTTGACACTATTATATTAACATTTATTAGTTTATATAACACACAGCAATTATAAAAAATTTAATTCATTTAACTTACTATTTTATAGTATAATGCAATGTTTTCTCTATCAAATTTCACTAGCGCATAATTTTGTGTCTAGTGAAATTCCCTGCTAAAAGGATGGGACGGTTCGAATTCCAATTTTTTTAAATATTAATAATGAAGAAATATTTAGTACTCCAATGATGGATGATCCTTGATGTGACCTACTTCCAAGGTTTTCCTGATCATTGAGATGTGATTTTTTTCTTAGTGGTACCTTCTGCAAAACCTTGATAACAAAAATATGAGAAAGGGTTATATATATATATATATATATATATATATATATATATATATATATATTTAAAAGCCATCATAAATGGTGCGATCATTTGGTGTTGGGGTTGAAATTTGGACCCCAACCATAGTAATTTCTTTTGAAAGGAATAACAAAAGGAGGGAGATATGAATTTTACCTTAGAGACGAGAGATTATTGCTTACTAATAATAATCTTCTATGAAAGAGCATAAACACTCAATGACTCTTCCAACTGAATCAAAAGTTAGCTTACGAAAAAGTGGTCTTGTGTCTCCTTTTAATACTAGGAAGTTGACGTTTGTATCTAGTAGAAGGATCCTTAAACTTTAGGAAGGTGTTGAAAAGAATAATAGAAGGTAACCAGTCCACTTGAAGATTCCATTTTAGCTAACAAATCTGTCACTTGATTGGTCTCTCTAAATTAGTGAAGTATATGAGTATCTTTCTTGTTGATGTTGAGCATGATATCATTTATTACTTCTCTGAGTTTGGGGAGTTGGAAATTAATCCTCTTTTTGATCATATCAATAATGACCAAGGTCTATCTCAAATCAAATTGATTGATATTGTTTTGCGTTCACCATTTTACTCCATATATAGTAGCCCGAGCTTCACCTTGATTGTGCTGTCACAACCAAAATAGGAATAGAGTAAGCCATCACCAGGTCATCTGCATTATCTCTAATGATCTACCAATTCTGGCCGTAGCATTGTTGACCGAGCTCTCATCACTGTGAGTTTGAACCTCCCTCAATGGGTTCGGTCCAAGTGACTATCTTACATAGTAACACTAGCATCATTTTCTTAAGCATTCAACATATATGTGGTCATGTTTGAAAGCATCTTTAAGAGTCCACAAAATTTGAGTCTCCATTTTCTAGTGTTGAACTTCTTTTCATCCCCAAATTTATAAGCTGTCCAGCTTTTCTAAATTTCTAGGAATGCAAATAGAACATTTCTGGAGTATAAGCTTATGGATGTTGTTGGGGTGATTCATATCTCTCCAAGTCTTCATGATCCTTCTGGGAGACTAGTGCTCATGGCTAATTCCCAAAGTCCTCCAAACAATTTTAAATGTAGTTAGTAGCCTTACCCTCTACAAAAACATGTTGCATCATTTCATTCATTGCAGAAGTGCTACAATATCATATTGATGTTATTTGTCTTGTTTGTCCTCCAAAGTTGCTAATACATTATTAAAAGGTTTTCTTGCAAAGGTTACCAAGTTAGCAATGATATTTTAAAAGACATGAAATGACGCGATACCTGATTGACTTCCTTGTTTTCCATCTAGGTTTGTCCAATTATATTTTAGGCGATTAATTGGTAAATTTGCCATCCCAAGTTAGGTTCTAAAAGGCATAATCCTTTTTGTTAGGCTGTCCAATATGTATGTCACTAATATGATGCACCATGTGTTTAGGGAGGAGGTTTCTGAGTCTGTTTAAATCCCACGTGCCATTAACAATATAATCTTTGACCTTATATTTTGGGTTAATGATGTTGATGGAGAACAAAGTAGCCAATATCCCCTTTCCAGTCCAGCTGTCCCACCAAATGTTAGACTCACCTACATTAATTCTCCAGATAATGTAAGGTTCTGCTTTCTCTCTTGCAATCACCAGTGATTTTCATGCTTGAGAGTTACCAAGACATCATTTCTTACTGCGTGTAGTCTCAAATGCGATATAAACAAATCATAAACTCAGCCTAAAGAGAAGAATGAGTCTTGTATCTCCACCACCTTTTAATAGCAAGAGTATTAAAAAGTTCATGCATATTTATAATATCAATTCCTCTCTCTTTCTTAGGATAGCACCGTTTTCTCAGGATCTCTTGTGATATTTGGACCTATCCCCATTAACCATCCAAAAAGAAAATGGAAAAATATTTCTAGATGAGATTGATAGTGCTTCAGGGGGACTAATAGCAGTAAGAGTGTATATAGGTATAACTTGTAGAATACTCTTGATCAACACTATTTTGCCTCCATAAGTTAACATTCTACCTTGCCACCCATTCAACCTTTTTACAATCTTTGTTAGCAAATCATCAAAATAATAATTTTTTTCCCTATATAAATAGGGCCATCCAAATATGTGAAAGGAGATGGATTCTCAATAAAATATGTACATCTTCTCAACCTGTTGATTGTGTAAGCACAAGTCTTAGTGTTAGTTAGGAAAAAACTTATAAGGATTCACTTTTTACATGAGAGGACTTCTCGGATAACTTTGGCTGTTTCATGATTAATTTAACTCAGATTTACCATTGTCACTACTAAAGATGACAATGTCATCAACATAGGCTTCCATTGATTTATGAGAGGTCCTCTATTCCTCATAGTTGTAACACCCCAAAAGTTTCTAAGGTAAGCCCTAAGTTAGAATGGATTTCAGCATGGAATCAACAAAAGTGCCACAAAATGACTTATGTAGCAGTCGTCGTTTGGCAGTGCAGCGGGTGAAATTTTACCCAAAACCTTCAATGAGTTAAAGGAAGACTCGGTGATTCATTAACGGGTTATTAGGAAGAGCCGTCAGAAGAGTTTTAGAAAGGGTGCAACAGACTTTTTAACCTCGAAAGGAAGTAATAGGTTATTGTAGACAATGACCCGTCGTGTGCCTCATTGTAGGTCCTCAATCCAGGATTCCCAGCAAAACAATGGGTCAGGTGACGACTCATTATCTCATGTAATGGGTCATCCTAAGGAGTTGTTAAATGGAGATAAGAAAGGAGTCAAATCTGATTCAGTAACAATGGAAGGTTGCAATGACCCGTGGTGGCGAGTGATGACCCGTGTTATCGATCCATTGGAAGGACTTTAGAAACTGTGCTTGGGTGGCAGTTGTGACGTCGAGAGGAAATGATGAGTCGTTGTTATAGGTGACGGCTTTCGTCCTCTCTAGTCATTGTTTGGGGAAGAAGAAGAGTATCGAAGCATTCCCGGGACTAACGGATGGATTCCAACGAGTTGTCGGATCAGACAACAACTCGTTTAAGGACTCATTCCATCGCGAGGCAGATTTTTAAAGTGAATCTCCAAGGGAATTTTAGTAATTTTCTATGATTCTAATTTCTAAGTGAGTTCATTTTAGGTATTCTAAGGGACGAATTGAAAAAGAATTTTCTAGTCCAAACCCTCGTTCTTCTAAAATCATCCGTAGATTTCTTCTTCTCTCTTCCCTCTCAAGGCTCAAGAATACCTAGGTTCTTCTCTACGAGCTTCAAGATTCAAGTGCTGGTGGAGGATTTCTTCCAAGCTAAGTATGTGGAACTTTAGCAAGGATCTTCTTTCATCATTGTGTCCAATTTATGTTCAAACTCCTAGCTACTTTGATTCCCTAGAAAAACATATTTTAGGATTTCTATTCTATGAATGTTTTCTCTCACGTCTTCCATGATTTGCAAGGTCCTCATGATAAATAACACATGATGTTCATGAATTCACCTCAGTGCATGATGAGCTCTGTGGTTAGATGTTAGCATGATTTCCAAAGTTGACCCATGAATTAGTTGTTTTCAAAATATATAGTGCATTTTAAGATATACGATTTTACCATGCATTCAGTACATATAATTTATATTATGATTTGGATTTATGATTTTCATGGATTTAGTATTATTACCATGCTTTATGATCCTCTAGACCCTCAGGTCTCTTGCTAGTAAGTAGCCTAACTAGACTCTCATGAATTCAATATGATCGAGTATGTATATGGTTCTTTAGACTCTCAGGCTCTTGTTAGTAGAAAGTAGCCATGACTAGCCTTAGAACATCGGTTATGAACCCTTGGTATCGGTATGTCATGGTCATTTGAACTCTCGGGACTCTTTCTAGGTAAAGTGGTTCCGACTAGTCTTAGGATCAACTTCAGATTATCAGTTTACATGTATCTTTTATGTTCAGTTGGAGTATAACTTAGCACCGAGTAGGCCAGGGTTCAGTATTTGGGGTCTGCAGAGGCTACCTTAGTGGGATTAAGGTTCTCATGTGGGTTGGGAAGGTTTCCACTTAACCGAGAATATACGGATCCCTCGATATTAGAGAGTGTGTCTCTTGCCTCAGTGGGGTATGCAGGGTTATCGTTATTAGAGATTGTCTCCTAAGTTCACGAGTGATATCACGCTAGTTAGAGTTCTTACCCTTTCATGAGTGTGAACACCCTTCGAATCCAGGGTTACGGTCAGGCTCCATAAGGCTCATATTGGAGTTTGTTGGTTAATAGTCTCTCCCATAGTATAGTTCCGTTTCAGTTTTAGTACAGTTATTATCTTGAATTACGGTTTTGGTTTGGCTTCAGTTGAGTTTGGTTACATGTACATGAACCAAAACTAGATTTACTTATATTTCATTAAATGTATTCAAATGAGCATATCATATCAGTAATTATATGCATCAGATAGGGTCATTGTACTTCACCTCAGTTATGTATTCAAACCGGTCTTTCTCAACATACTAGCATTTTCTAGCTTGATTACATTTCCATATACTCGGTACCCATTTCCAGCTCAGGCCGCATATTATGTGTTATATCATTTTATGATATATATCCAGGTATTCAGACTCAGCTTTGTGGTTAGACACGCTTCAAACTCTATTAGTTGACAGTGGTGAGTCCTCATCTTCTGAGGACCGGAGTTTTGCTTTTTTTAGTATAATTCTAGTTTCGATGTTGGAGGTAGTTGGGGCTTGTCACCAAAATCTCATCAGTTTAATAGTAGAAGGCTTTCAGATAGTGTAGTACTAGTTTCAGCTTATGACTTAGTGTTATCATATTTTTATCCTTTCCTTTCTATTAGTTATCTTTCAGTTAAGCTTCCGCTCTCTTATGTTCTATTAGTTGTTGGTATGTTAGCATTTATGCTATGCCATGGGTTAGCTTAGGTCATTAAGTGGTTCTGAGTCTCATGTCCTGGTCAGGATTCTAGCTCTAGTCATGACAAACTTGGTATCAGAATATTGGGTTTAGAGTGTCCTAGGGTGTCTGAAAGCTGCTTCAGGTAGAGTATTTTTTATGGGTATGAATGTCATACTTATGAGGAAGAGGCTACGGGGCATTTTGAGAAAATCATTTCTTCATGATTCTTATCATGCATAGAGTGAAACTATAAAAAGTTTCCCTTCTAACTCTTTCTTTACGCGTTCATAGACAATGCCTCCTAGACGAACCAATGGAAGGAGAAATGAGTAGTGGGAGCCAGCCAACTCACCGAGTCCAACGGATCCAGATGAATGAGCGGGTTACCCATGCGGAGTTTTGGGCTCATTTTAGGTGTTGGTGCGAGGCCATCATAGCACGAGGCCAACCCTCGAGTAGTGGCACCCGTGAACCCTAACGGGAATGCTAAGGCGACAATGGTTAGAGATTTCATTATAATGAACTCGCTGGAATTATTTGGGTTGAAGGTGGATGAAGATCTATATGAATTCATAGAGGAGATTAAGAAGATTACCCATATTATGGGGATTATTGGTGAAGAAAGTGCGGTTTGAAACCTTGCAAGAAGGCGGGTTGACTCGCGGTACGATCAATAAGTGAGAAGGATCGATCCTTTGCGCCAATACTGTTGCAGACTTGTACTTGGCGGCTCACAAGCAACATATAGACTGAAGTTGTCAGCGGTTGCGGATATATGGTTTAGACAATGGAAGGAAGGCCATAAGGCGGGTGCGGCTCCGGTGAGTTGGGATGAGTTCGTGACAGACATGGACAGGTTCATTCCTCAAGAGTTGAGGTAACATAACAGTCCAGGGTATGCTTTGGAGTTTATCCGATTGTCTGAAGTCTGCACCGGAGATGGTGGTCGATCCGAGGGCTCGCATGAGTAGGTTCATAAATGGGGAGTCTCGAATATAGTGGTCAAGGAGTGTAGGACCATGTGCTTATGAGTGACATAGACATTTGTAGACTCATGGTCATGCACAATAGATGGGGAGGAAAAGCTATAGGAAGCTGGAAAGGGAGAGCAAGGATAGGGAACTGAGTATTCCCAGTGAGACGAGTAATGAACCTTGTTCCAGGTCCAGCCACCATCGACAGCCGAGTGTTCCCTAAAGATCCCGAGTAAGGGGAGATTACCTACCCAGCTTGAGAACTGTGGAAACGAAACTATTTGAAGTGCGTGGCTGGACCAGGCGTTTGCTTTTGGTGCAGTAAATTAGGTCATAAAGTGAGTTGCCCAACATCAAACGGGGAGAAGGTCAGGCCCCGGGCACCTCTTCGTAACCTCATTGCCCGCCCATCTCATTGACACATTAGCTGGTATGTAGTAGCCAGTGTCAGGACCACTTCCACCCTATCATCTTGTGCAGGATCAGGGAATCTCGCCAGAAATAGTCACGGGAATGTTATGAGCTTTTTAGTTGCTCTTGCATATGGTTAGGCCCAAGAGTCGCGGCATAAGGCATAAGACTCATTTTGCATACTAGTATGAGATTTGTTCGTGGATGTTTATGATATGATTATAGGTATGGCCTACAGTGGCCTTTAGAGGCGTATGGAAAGTCAAGAGTTAGTGGTGTAGCCAACCTTGGGGAGGGATCCAAGAGCCTTAGAATGATAGCTTTACATAGAGGGAGATGATAAGTTGGAGGGCCAAATTGGTCTTGATGCTCTAGTAGGGGAATTATAGATACAATATCTTTGGGATGTCGATCTATTCCTATTCAGGTGCCTTCCTATGTTTAAGTAACACTGCATCTATATTGCTATGTTTAGATTTCGAATGAAAGGTAACCGCTTGAGATAAACGATCAGTCTTCTATCTAGGATTCAATAAATCTCAGCTTCATGTCGTGAAACCAGTTAGGTATGAAAACTCATGTCTCTCAGTATCCGCAGCTCTATAAACTCAGTCCCTAGAATATGCCTTAACAGGCTCGGCGAATCATACTACCTCGTATGGCAGTTTAGTTATTGTAAATGATTAGTTCCACCTGTAGTTCCTTACTCTCGAGTCCTTGTATGTTCTCCGATAACAAAAATAATGGATTTGTAACAGACATGTCCTGAATTGACTCATGCATACCTTTAGATGCTCGGTAGGTAAAAGTTCATGGAGTGTAGTTGTTAGTCGTGTGATCTAGACTATTGGGATAGGTGCCAAACTCTATGAGCCATAAAGGTAGTGAAGCGGTAGGCTTTGCAGTGTGTGTTGGCATTCGGAAGCGGGTGCAGTTGGCATGGTGTTGCCCCTTGAGGAGATGAGATGTTAGGTTGATGATTGTTGATGAGAACGAAAGACTCTAATGAAAGGAGGTTCTAGTTGATATCTTGGACCAGGTTAGTATTAAATTAGAAACAAAGAGGCCCAGGTTCGTGAAGGTTTTATAGAGCAATCAACCAGTAGAAAGGACTACTTGGAAAGTTAAATTCAGATAAGTTTACTCTCTGTCAGATCAGTTATCATGTCATCTATTTAGATGTCATAAAGTAGTTTCGGGATTTATTACACTTAATCTTTACCAACTCGGTTTTTAGTTTGGAGAAATAATCCCTCCTCAGTACTCTACTTAGTTCCATGTCAGTCATGTCTTTCAATCCCTCTCATATCTTAGGTTGTACATGAATCATGATTTCATTTCAGTCATGTAATTCGGTCTAGAGTGAATGCTCAGTTAACATTGACCTTTAGTATTCGGTTCTTGGGATTGCAGCTCTTTCCCTAACCTTTCAACTTATTTAGCCCACATTCGAGATGCTGTGTTCTCCAGGGGAGATAATGTAACACCCGAAAAGTTTTCTAAGGTCATCTGTAGGTTAGAATGGATTTCAGCAAAGGAACCATAAAAGTGCCATGGAACGACTCATGTAGGCGAGAGTCGTTGGGTCATCACATCCTTAGGAAGTCTTAAGTTGGTAAAATTTTCTTGGAACGCAAAGTTAAAGGATGATTCGTTGGTTCATGTAACAATCATTAGGAAGAGCCGTCGGAAGAGCTTTGAAAGGTGCAGCAGGACTTTTGTAATCGCGAGGAAATGTACGGGTCATTGTGAGGAACAATGACCCGTCATATGCGTTGTAGGTCTCGATCAAGGATTCCCAGCAGAACAATGAGTCAGGTGAGGACTCTTTATTTCATGTAATAGGTCATCCTAAGTAATGGTCGTTGAATGGAGTTTAGAAAGGGTGAAATGCAGTCGGTAACAGCGAAGGGTGCAGCGACCCGTGGTGGCGAGTGATGACCCGTGGTATTGATCCGTTGGAAGGACTTCAGAAACTGTTCTAGCATAGCAGTAGTGACGATGAAGAAATGATGAGTTGTTATTGCAGGTAATGACTCATCCTGTCTGAATCATTTTGGAGAAGCAGGAAGAGTACCCGAAGCACTCCGGGGGTAACGAGATGGATTCAATGAGTCGTCGAGATCGAGACAATGACTCGTTGCATCGATGGCGAGTTTTAAAGCAAATCTCCAGGGGCATTTTAGTAATTTTCTATGCATTTAATTCCTAAGTGAGCTAATTTTGGGTATTCTAAGGGACGATTTAAAAGTTTTCCTAGCCCAACCCTAGTTCTTCTAAAATCATCCGTAGATTTCTTATTTTCTCTTCCTCTCAGCCTGTAAAATATCTGGTTCTTCTCTACGAGCTTCAAGATTCAAGTGATAGTAAGGAATTTCTTCAAGCCAGGTATGTGGGATTCAACAACATCTGTTTCTTCATTGTGTTGTTGTTATGTTCAAAACCCTAGCTACTTTGATTCGCTAGAAAAGCATATTTTAGGGTTTCCATTCTGTGAATGTTTTCTCTCATGTCTTCCATGATCTTCAAGGTTCTCATGATAAATAGCACATGATTTTCATGAATTTACTCTCAATTGCATGATGTACTCCCATGACTAGATGTTAGCATGATTTCCCAAAGTTCGGCCGATGAATTAGTTGCTTTAGAAAATATAGTCTTGTTTGAGATATATGATTTTACCATGCATTCTATTTTATATAAGTTTATATTGTGATTTGGATTTATGATTTTCAGCAGTTTAGTATGATTAGCATGCTTATGATCCTCTAGACCCTCGGGTCTCTTGCTAGTAGAAAGTAGCCTAACTAGACTTTCGTGAATTCAATATGATCGATATGTATATGGTTCTTTAGACTCTGGAACCATCTTCTTGGTAGAAAGTATGCGACTAGCCTTAGAACATCAGTTATGAACCCTCAGTATCAATATGTCATGGTTCTTTAGACTCTCGGGACTCTTTCTAGGTAAAGTGGTTTCGACTAGTCTTAGGACATCAGCTTCAGATTATCAGTTTTTATATCACTTTATGTTGAGTTGGGAGTAGTACTTAGCACCGAGGTAGGCCGGGGTTCAAAGTATCAGGTCTCAGAACCAAACACCGTCGGATAAAGATTCTCAATACCTGAGAAGGTTTCCTAGCCCAGCAAATCATCAGTTCTCGTTATTTTAGAGTTTCTCTCTTGCCTCAGTGGGCACATGCGGGAGGTCCATCGTTATTAGAGATTGTCTCCATGAGTTCACGAGTATATCACCTTTGTCGAGACCATTGGCAAGGTATGAACTACCTCCCAACTAGGTTTACAAGTTAGGCTCCATGAGGCTTACATGGAGTTTGTCGGTTAATGAGTCTCTATTACAATTAGTTTCAGTTTCCAGTATAGTTATCTCGGTTAGAGTTTTTAGTTTATGACTTCAGTTCTAGTTTCGAGTAGATGTACATGAACTAAAACTAGATTTTCTCTTCATTAAATGTATTCAAATGAGCATATCATATCAGTAATTATACATCTCAGATAGGGTCATTGTACTTCACCTCAGTTATGCATTTAGTTATGTATTCATACCAGTCTTTCTTAACATACTAGCATGTTTAGCTTGATTTCACGTTTCCATATACTCGGTACATTTTAAGTACTGACCGCATACTTATATGCTATATCATTTTATGATATAGATCAGGTATTAGACTCAGCGCGTGCGGTTGGAGCATAGTTCAGACTCTATCAGTTGACAATGGTGAGTCCTCATCTTTGAGAACAAGAGTTTTGCTCTTTATTTTAGGTATAATTCTAGTTTCAGATGTTGGAGTCGGCTTGGGACTTGTCCTATATCATCAGTTTGTTAGAGCTTTCGGGCAGTGTAATTACTAGTTTCAGTTTATGACTCAGTGTTGTTATCAGATTTTTATCCTTTTCTTTCTATTAGTTATGTTTAAGTTCAGCTTCGCTCAGTTATATTCTATCAATTGTTGTTATGTTAGCATTATGCTATGCAATGGGTTAATTTGGAGTTATTCGTGATTCTAAGTCCTGTGTGCAATCGGGGTCCCAGCTCGGGTCGTGACAATAGTGAATGGAATGAAGGTGTCATTATAAAGGAGATTTTACTATTTCTTGAAAACTGTGACTAGTATAAATAAAAAAGAAGATGATTACCTTGTTTAGAACTTTGAAATTTGAAGAAGAAACTATACCTAATTTCATTAATAAGCATAGAGTAACAATATTTAAAATAAGACTGCTAACGAGTTAATCCAATAATTTGAAGCTGAAATTTATGAGAATAGTTTTTTAAAAAAACCGTGATATTTTGTTGTTGTCATGACCGAGTTGAGATCGAATGGGGACCACGAGACCCTAGAACCACGAATGACCAAGTCGACCCGCATGGCATAATTATAGTAACTAAAGAGCATATATTAAAGCGGAAATTGATAACTCAAACATGATTAAGCAGAAGTGCGAATAACGCCAAACGTAAACCAAGTGATAACATCACAACGCTCAATCTCAAAGCTGAACATGCTAAACTATGTACGATTAGCCTCTACAATCTGATGAGATGCCGGGACAATCCCCCTCAGCTATCTCCCAAGTCTAAAAGAAAACTTACAAACAAGGCGGGCGATAGAATGTCGTTGGATGATGAGGACTCACCAAAACGAGTGAGAAGTGAGCTATCAATGAGGCTGAACTGGATAACTTGAACTATATCATGAAATGATATAGCATAGATATGCGGTTAATTACTTAAAATATCACTGAGTATGCCAAAAGGTAGTAAAACATGCTTAGTAAATATTAACTGAATCATGCATATAAATGTAAATCAATTAGATCATGAGAGTAAGAGCTATCTTGAAAAGCGTATCACAAAAAAGGACATACATGATCATAAGATGATTATCATAATTGAACATGGTGACCCAAGATTTAAAAATAGAATCATATGACTTGACATAACTGAAATCGTAAGTAAAACTCGTAAACTGATCATTGGGTCAAATGCTGCTGAGAAAGGTTACACTTTATTTAACTAACTCCTTTCATATCCTTAGGCATATATAGTGCTTATAATACAAACATAAGGAAAGTTTACCCAAAATATACCTCGATGTCATATTTACACCATGAATAGGTGAAGATATTTCTATTTCATCTATTCTGCCTCCCATTTAAACCCTCAATATCGTACTACTCACAACACCTTCAAGAGACAACTTCTTTTGTCCTGAGCTTTCTAATCTGATGGTCAAAATTGAAACTGGTACTTTTGTGCAAGACATATCTGAGAAATCTGGCATTCTCAGCTAGGCATAATATGTGATGATCTCAAACTCTTCCGTAGCATTAACATGAAATGTAGGGTTCAACATACCTTGGGCTCAACTTCTCTTTCTTACCGTCGCATAACGCCTTTTACAGGCGACGCCTTCGAAAGACCCAATCATTAACATCAAACTCAATGCTCAGCAGCGTAAATCAACATACAATTTCTCTTGACTCTGAGTTGTATGTAATCTTTCTACGATGAGATTCACTTTATCCATTGCCTGTTGCACCAAATCAGGTCCTAGTAATTCTAGTTCTCTAACCTTCAGGCCAACCGATTGGCGATCTCGTATATAGTGCCTCATAGACCATCTGAATTCTTCCAACAACTGTTATTATATGACAATTCAATAATAGGAAAATGGTCATTCCAACTTCTTTTGAAATCAACTACACAGGCATGCAACATATCTTGAAGTTTCTGAATGATGTATTTCAGCATGCCTGTCAATCTGAGGTGAAAAGTTGTGCTGAGATTCACTTGAGTACCCAAGCCTTTCTGGAAGGACTTTAAAAGTTCATTGTAAATTGAACTCCTACATACGAAATGATAGACATCAAAATACCATGATGTTAGACTATCTCATGGATGTTTCATTTCTGGCATAATCCCGTTGCATAAGTAGTCCTAGACTGGTATGAAATGAGCTTACTTTACATTGTCTGTCTATAACCACTCAAATAGAGTCATACTTCACCTTGTTCCGAAGCAACCCTGTAATGAAGCCCATATTAATTATTTCCCATTTCCACAATAGGATTTCTCTATTCTGCATCAAACCTCTAAGCATCCGATGCTCAACTTTCACTTCTTTAGTTTAGACACTAAGCTGCAAAATTAGCCATGCCATTCTACGAGTATAAGCTCACCAGATCATGATACATCTTCATTGCGTGGATGTCTTGAATAACAGGAATAATTTTCTTTTATCAAAATCCTGCGTATCTTTCCCACAATAGGTATGCATAAATGACCCTGATATCTGAGAACTCCATCTAGCCCATATTCAAATAAGGCTTGCTTCTCTTTGCAGATACTATCCTCCAGGTTCACCAGTGCAGGTCATAATACTATCGCTATTTCACTTCTCTGACTAACGAAGACTCTGAGGTATTTTGAACAATAACTTCTCCATCTTCGGTGTCTAGTAACCAAATCTGTAAATTAGATAACTATTGCAATACTTTCATCATTTCAACACTTTTGGCTTCAATGTGACTCAAATTTTCCATAGCTTACGGCCACAAAGAATTTGCTATCACATTCACCTTACTAGGATGATATAAAATGCTTACATTGTAATCTTTCAATAATTCTAGACATTTTCATATACCTAGATTAAGTTCTTTTTGCTGAAACAAGTACTGAAGACTCTTATGATCAATAAACACGTCGGCCAAGAACCCCATGTTTTGATAGTGATGCCAAATCTTCAATGTAGACACCACTGCTAATTCCAAGATTGTGGTAGGGTAATTCTGCTCGTGCTTCACTAAGTGTCTTGAAGCATATGCAATAACCTATATATTCCATCAGAACACAACCTAACTCAATTCTGGAAGCATCCACAGTACACAACATAAATCCTACTGTGCCTTAAGGGAATCCAAGGCCAGGACAGCGTGTCGGCCTATCCTTCAACTCTTGAAAACTTGTCTACATTCTTTTGTCACTGTAACAGCTTCTTTGTAAGGTCAGCTTCATCATGGTGCATAGATAGAAGAAAATCCTTTACAGTTTGCGGTAATAGCCCCTTAATCCTAGAAAACTATGAACTTTTATAGTATTTAAAGGTCTCAACGAATTCTTCACAACTTCAATCTTCTGACTATTAACCATTATCACTTCATTTATAATAACATGGCCAACAATAGCTGCAGATGTCAGCTAAAATTCATATTTAGAAAATTTAGCTTACAATGTGATCCTGGGCTTTTGCGGCACTATTCTTAAATGATCTATACATGGCCAACCTCGGATCGTGAATATATAAGGATTCCATCAATAAAGACAATCAAAGAACATCATAAATATCTTAAACACCCAATTCTTCAAATACATGAAGGCTGTTGCGGCATTAGTAAGCCCAAATAACATCACCGGAAACTCACAATGGTCATACTTGATCAGGCATCTTCGGAATGTTAAGCTTCCTCAAAACCGCAACTGATGGTATCCAAAACTTAGGTCAATCTTAGAAAAGCACCTATAACCTTATCACTGGTCAAATAAGTCATCAATTTTGGATAGTGGATATTTATTTTTGATTGTGGCTTTATTCATTTGCCTGTAGTCGATGCACATTCTCAAAGACCCATTTTTCTTCCTTAAAAGATATTGGTGCACCTTAAAAAAAATGTACTTGGCAGTAAAACCCTTTTCGAGCAGATGTTTCAACCGTTCCTTCAGTTCCCTTAGCTCAGTCGAAGCTATTTTATAGGAAGGAATGGATATCGGCTGCATACACACGGAAGCAAATCAATGACAAAGTCTATCTCTCTTTTAGGAAGGACGCCAAGAAGTTCATCAGGAAATATTGTTGGAAATTCATTCGCCATTAGAACTGACTGAAGATTCACAGGTTCACTTTCCAAGTCTTTGGCTCAAACTAGGTGAGAAATACATCCTTTAGATATCATCTTCTAGGTCTTAAGGTATGAAATAAATTTACCTTTCGGCGTTTTCATTTCAAAATTGGCTTGTTTGGAAAATGAAATCTAACAATCTTTGCCCGAAAGTCTACATTGGCACTTATGCAACTAACTAGTCCATTCCTATAATCACATCAAAGTCAAACATATCTAGCTCAAGTAAATCAAATTGAAATAGGTCTATTGCAGACTAACACTATACAATTTTGATAGACTCTTTGGGCTAGAATAGATTAGCCTATTGGCATAGAAATAACAAATGGCTTGGATAATAACTCTGGAACTATCTCAAATCTACGAGGAAACTAAAGTGTAACGTAGGAAACAGTAGAACTAGGATCTAGTTAATCATAGACAACATGAGAGAAATGGTTAGGGTACACTACTTGATAATGAGGCAATGGCTCTGATTTTATCCGACCACCCGAGCATAAATCAATTCTGCATATTCCCCAACCTGATGCCTCTCTTCCTCTACCTCTGACATGACCTAGAGTATTTGAGTACAGATCTAGGAGGGTGGACTAAAGATGATGAGATTTCTGCTTGCATGAAGGCTAATACGTCATCTTTACCTCGTCGGATGCCGCATAAAGTGACCAGGCTGCTCGCATTGATAGTATACATTCTGTACCTGACACACTATTCAGGATGGGCTCTACCATACTAGGTACACTGGGGTAATAGTGGTCTCATCTATCTTGAACGATCTGGATGATGAAACCGGTGAACTACGACCACCCATCTCTGTCCATTTGGAGTTGGGGCGAAGCACTCTTAACAGGATAGGCTGATGTCTAGAAGACTTGGGTGTAAGATCATTATGAGGCTTCTGTAGGACCCAACAGTTCTGGCTCTCTTATTATGCTTCCTTTCTCTGAGGATATCTCGAATCACGTGAGTCAAATCCTCTACTATCTAAGTGTATCTTTGAATCTAGAAATATCCATACCCTTATACAGCATGCTCCATGTACATTCTCTAATCAAGTGGGGTTTAAGAGCGACTACAAATATATAAACTCTAGACCGCATGTTCGTACAATATCCGAAGCATATTTGACCAACAAATTGCAATGTGGCTATACTCACAGATGCTCATACTACCTTGTCACAGAGATTTAGAAACTGGTCAAGTTGGGCCTCTCAAATATTATGGAAGATATTGAGATAAAAACGCATTTGAGAAATCCTCCATTCAATCGGAGGTGCATTAAGTCCTTTGTTGCTCCAAGCCTCAAACCAAAAGAATAACTACATCACGGAGTCGAAAAGATGCCAATTCTACTGCCTCTGTTATTGTGGCATGCATCACCTGCAACACTTTATACAGTTGATCAATGAAATCCTGAGGGTCCTCATTTGGATGGACCTTGTGAATCTTTGGAAGACTCAAACTCGGGAACTCTCGGACCACGAAGATTACTAAAGTATTACTTCTAGACCCGACGATCCTGCACAGCTATCATTCAGGTCAATAATCAGACTTCACTCTAACATCTGTTCCTACGGCTTAGGTGGAGAATGACGAGTCTTGGAAGAGTTTTACGTAGATCTATCTCCCTAGATACTACTAGAGCGAGGTGGAGCTAAGTCTTGGATTGTCAGCGTAGCTCCTTCTAGGGCTAAAGAAATAGAATATTCAGAGTAGGAATCACTCTGAGCCTCTGATCTGTCTCTCTCGTTCAAGCGAAAGATGACTTGTACCTTCTCTAACATCTTTGCTAATTAAATAAAGCGGAAATTTGGTGATCCAGGGCATATTCTAAAATAAAAGCACGATTTAGATTTCAAATATTCTTATGACTTCGCTCCAGCTGCTTTGATCTATTAATAAAAGAGGTGAACATTCCTACATGCCCTGTAGCCTACTGATTATAAGTATGACACACAATATACCATAAGCAAGATTCTACTAGACATTACTTGTGGACTCCTTGGGCTCGATGTTTCCTGATACCAAATTTGTCTTCCAAACTTGGGGGAGACGATTGTCATCTGGTGCCTATCTGACTAAGCAAGCCAAATATATCTCAGCGATAATCATAATATTCAGGCCATTAAGACCACTGTTATGACACATTGAACAACAAAATATATGGATCGACAAGGTCACAAAATAGAATAACAATAATAGGATCAGAGCAGGCCACAGCTCAATAGTATAAAAAGGCAAGTCAGAGGCTACAACACAACTATATACAATGTAGAAGGATGGCAAGGTCATAAACCAAAACTATACAACCCACAACTATGTCTACAAAGCCTCCAAAAGTACAATGGTCATGAGAGGGCCCCGATCTACCAGTCATCTATACAACAAAATTTATGCAAATGCAAAACTAATAATCTAACATCTGCTCCAGAAATAAAGGAGCATGCCAACATGCTAGTTGAAACTGAATAGCTCCTCTTTGAAAGGGCCAGTCGGGCCTCTGCATACTGACTTCACACTTTGAATGCAAGTCCCCAAGCAAAAGAACGTCAGTACGAATAATATATACTGATATGTAAAGTTGAAAAAACAATAAACGTAAAAGCTGATAACAATATAATGACGGCAACTCAATAAGATAGGGGTAGAACCAGAAAACTTGCTTAACTCGCAGCCTGTAATCCCTATGTGCATGAATGCATAAAGCGTCTGTATTGCCCTTGTGGGCATTTTGATACCCCAATCAGTATATCCACTTACACTATGTACATATATATACATATATATATATATATGTATATATATATATATACACACATACATACATACATATATATCAACATTGCCTGTAAGTATTTTGATACTCGGATTGGGTATATTATGTATATAAATATATATATGACCAATAGGGTCCTTTCCTCCGATTATTTCTCGGAGGACAACACATATACTATGTCATGAAAAGCGTATCAACTCTGAAGACATGCACTATGTATAACTCTTTCGTAACTCATAAGAGGACCATAATCATAAATATACGACATGAACATGACTTATGAAGCAATTAGATAGCATACAGACCCTATAACTAATAGATTAAGGACATAAGAATAATTCATGTAAAGGTCGGAATTTGGCTCAAGTGAGAATGAATAACTTGAAACATTAGCATAGTTAGACTCAAGTTATAGGTCCCTTCTGAGATTGAGGTTATCATGTCTATGTCAATTTAACTTAATCGTCTAGAAGCTAATTACCAATGCTGCTTTTTCATAGGGTCTTCCTAACAATTCATGCTAACATCAACAATACATTTCAATCTTAACCATAAGCTCCAACAAAGATAAGAGTTCAACAATGTTTACGAATAAGGAGAGAATAGCACAATGATGATATATTAAGATGCAAAAGAGAGTTCGATAAGGAGATGAATCACAACATCTAAATGCAATCTAAGCGTGACCATTAATGCCCTCTCACGGGTCTTCTAAATTCACAACAACCAACCAAACTAAGTTGAAAAAGTAACCAATTACACAATAAGGAATCAAAGAATAAATTTTTCTAAATGCTTTGTAGCCTCTCAAAAAATAGATTCGGGCGTCTTCGTATCAATCCGCAAGACTCTATTACATACTTTGCTCTTGTACTAGTGAGACTGATGAACTTAGAAACGCTGATGCAAATTATCATGACTCAAAATTCAAGGATTGTGATGACACCTACCACTAATCCACCGGTAAGTCGCTAATCGCACTCGAAAGAAAATCAAATAGTATGTGGAAGTAAACAAATATTGTAAGTAAAGTCTCAACCCAAACTTTCATGAATAGGAAAAGAAGTGTGGAAAGTGATAAAATACACCTAGTGTTGAGCCCCAGCCATTACAAGTAATATAGTGACTCTAAAGAGTCGGATGTGAATCCACAGGGGTGGACTTGACTTTAGCGAATATTTGAGTTCGAGTGCTATTATAAATTTCACTAGTATTGATTGTAAAGATTTCAATTATTTAAACTAAATCTAAGTGATGATCGGAAAATACTCGAAACGATAATAAGAAGCACCTGAGTTAAGGCGACAATCACGCAATGCTACAATTCACAATGGATCAAGTATACTTAGAATTTCAGTTTTTTGTCTCACGAGTTAATATACAGTGTTCATGGTCTCTCGAGCCTCTAAACACAACAAACTAGTCTCACACTTACATCGTTGAGCGGGGATGTGATGTCTTAATTTGTGAGCAATTAACACTGTGGATATGGTCTACGAGGTTTATGCCCTTGATTATGGACTTCGTACCTCTAATCATTTAGCATAACTTAACTTCACAGCTTCTCTACTACCGATGATGTGATAATTCTAGGTCGTTGTCTAGGTATCATCCTTTTAATTAACCGAGCAAGACAAATTAGGTATAGTTTCTATCCACAACCACGAATCTATCGTAAAGACAAGAACTTGCTCACTGCATTCTTTCGTTCTAACCTAGGAGTTACTCTTTCGTGCTTTGCCTAAGTTTAAATTTTCATTTTCATGGTGATCCAAGCATAAAAACCACAATGATTAAGAATGCAAGACAACAACAACTAAAACTCAAACGAAAGATGAAAATCGAGTAATTACTTTCATATCATGTGGCCTCAACCCTAGAGGAAGGGTTTTAGCCTCATGTTCATACAAATTACTTAAAAACATGTTTAAAGTAAAGTACTTATAAAAATGGTAAAAGAGAATGAAAGTTTTTGAACCCTAGGTAGGGGTTTCCTTCGTTAAATGAGAAATTGCATACTTTGGCCATGGGTGAGCGCCTCAGTGTCACCGGAACTGGTCACCTGGAAATTGCCTCAGTGACACGAGAGGTATCGCGCACAACTACTGGAATTGGCATGTGTGTGCGAGGGCCTTGCGTGTTGCCTGTCGTGGCACGCTGCTGAACGTAAGCAACTTGGGCGTGACACGCCTTTGGTCTCAATCCTGCGTGGCACGGCTAGCGCACTACACAGGAACTAATCTTGTATTGCACTCCATGCGGCATGACACGGCGCTGGGTACGGCACACGCATAGCGTGGCACGACGCTAGCACACTACCTGGAACTAATCTTGTGTGCACTCCATGCGACATGACACGGCGGCTAGTGCGACACACGCATAGCGTGGCACGCTGCCTAACGGCAGCCTTCCCCATGGCATGTTAAGTTGCCTTCGTACACAGTTACCATGCTTTCTTCTTGTGCCTTCAACATCATTTTTAGCCCCTCCCTAGCATATTACACTTACAAAATAAAGTCTAATCATGTTGGTTAGTTTTGATGCAATTAAACATAGATATATGAGAATATAATCACATACATTGACAAACATGACTAAACTAAGATATAAAATGAGTACTTGGCACGTAAATATGCCAAGATCACATGAAACCTAATGTCCTCCATGAAAGAGCTTCTAAAATTTAAATACAATTATTTAAGCTACAAATCTAAGTAGTAAAAACAAGAAAATATGATAAAAGAAGCCAGAAATTGCTCCGGATGCCAAGTATCTCACCACAATTTCTGAATAACACCACCTCAGATAACAGGAATCGGCAAGACTACGCTATTACTAGGATCTGCATCAAAAGATGCAAAACAAGAGTGTATGTGTGCGATATATATACTCGGTAGGCATTATGGAAGCAGCCGAGCGAGTTAGACAACTATATCATAAAAGTAAGAAATGTAACTTAGCTAAATCCTTACATCTCAAGTCCACTAACTCGGGGGAAAGGGAAGAGAGGCGACGGAATCATCGATAAGTAAAATACAACAATATCAAACAAGAAAGGAATACAAGATAAGTGCAAGATAATGCAAAATAATGACATGCAATGCAATGGATAATGCTCTTACCGGTATCATCCACTCCACCGATGGCATGTTGGGAATGTGACTCATAGGGGACTCGCGATGTCCATATACCCGTTTGAAACAATTTCCCTTCGGGCTAGCTAGAACTATTCCCTTTTGACATGCACAATGTAATCTTGCCGGAACCATTTTTCTGCATATAGTATGAAGCATGATGTAAACTCATCGGACCCATTTTCCTTCGGCATATATTATGTATAAAAAGATGGTCCCAAATGTACCAAAAAAGAATATATTTATCTTTTCAACGGTGCCCTTAGACTAGAATCTTTCTCAAATAAGCAGATCACTTTCAACACAGTGACCTTAAGCTAATATCTTTCTAAAATACGCAGATTGTTTTCAACATAATATCCTTAGTTTTATTAAATCCTCAAGATACGGTATAACATGTGAAATAGAGTGATGCAACAACAAATAAGCAATTTAAGTCATGTAATGTCAATCAACTAGATCCCTGCCCTGAATGCATATAGACAAATCATTGTTGGTCATTGAATCCACCAACACCCCAACTCATAACACATGATACAACAAATCATTGCTCAAACAATGTCTAAGAGTAAAACTGCCTTAAAAGCTAAGCAGCGTTCTCTGAGACCTTCGCACAATCACCTTGAAAATCTCCAATCTATTAAAATCATACTCTACATGAGTAATCGAGTCTATCGACATTCATATTCCTATGTAAAACTCCAATCTAAAAATCGAGTAAAGTCAATTACGAACCTTGAGGTCAAAGTGGAAAAATTTATTTTAAAATCAGTTTTACCCATAATACAAGGGTCTCAAAATGAAATTTCATCAAATCTCAGGTTTGAATCCTACTCCAAATCATCAAAATAAGATATTATTTCATTCTGAGAAAAGCCCAATTATCAACACTGTACAGATTAAATCATAAATTAAATGATGAAATAGTGGGAAAAAATCAAAATCAAGGTTAGGGAGTTTTACTCTCGTGATAATATATCAAAATCATACAAAAATCGTGCAAATCTGAGGTCCAAATATCACAAAATCAAGTTATGAAGGAAAGAAATCGAATTGAGTTTATCATTTGTTCTTCTTGAGTGTCTTCTCAGAAGCAAAAAAAATTTACCAGGGCGAGCTTACAAAGGCGGACCAATAAACAGGGAGACCACTTAGGTTCTCGGACTCCAAGAGGAGAAAAACACGCAGGCGTGGCTTTGCCAATGCGGAATATATTCCTCGCATAGGCAGAATCGTGGGTGCGTCCAGACTCATAAGTGAAGCTCCCAAATCTACCCAAACTCGCCGGAAGTGGACAATGTTGTCGGTGCGACATCGGTCATCGACACTAACCTCGCAAGAAGTAGAAGTCAACCCGATGGTTCGACTTCGTAGAAGCGAACTCTATCATGACAATATCACCGAAGCAGCCACATCATAGCACAGGTGTGACTTCACCAGATTCAGCTGAATCAACAACCAATTCTCAAATAAAAATTTTGGTTTTGATCATCGAAAATATCCAAAACCTTTCAAACACAAATTAATAGTATAAATTAATAATAAAATACATTTCGGACTTGTTGGAATCATTAAATCACCGATATGAGATCGTCTTGATCAAATGTTGGTTGTAATCAACCCAAACTTTTTAAAAGAATAGAAATAAACTCAATGGTCCGAATCACTCCTTAAGCACCTTGGGATGCAAACCACCCAGCTAATTAAGTCACATAAACCATCCTCCATTACCAACCCCAGAGCTTTCAAAACTCAAATCCCACAACGTTAACCCAAAATATTAACTTTTTAAAACTTCCAAAATAAAAAATCTTCTCCCAAAATACATTCGATCACCTCGAGAATGCGTGTCACCTATCCCCGCAAGCCATAAACAACTAAAGAAAGAGTGTGAGTCAAACGGAAGAGAAAAAAAAAGTCAAAATCACAATCATCATGACAGTCGTTATACCTGATTGAGCTTAAATTTGAGAGTAATCTAACATCATAGTCTGAAGTTGAGAGATAAATTTAAACTTCTTTTCTTAAATAATTTGACGCATAAAAAAAAAAATTGATTTTTTATGTTAGAGCTCATTAATGGCAAATACAAAATAAGATATTAAGTGAAACACTATGAATAAACCAAA
Source organism: Datura stramonium (assembly GCA_018107945.1). NCBI lineage: Eukaryota > Viridiplantae > Streptophyta > Magnoliopsida > Solanales > Solanaceae > Datura > Datura stramonium. The sequence continues at coordinate 52,802 of JACEIK010002011.1, read as the reverse complement.
ATGTGAGAAATAAAATTGGTACTTTCAGACTGTACATGTAGGGTTAGCATAATTTGATATATACTAACTTGTGAATCGAAATAAAAAAATTTGATTTTTGGTATTTTGGTACTCAGTATGATATTGGTTCTTTTTAAAGAAATTTGGTATTCAATACAATATTCAGTATTTAGAAATATATTATAATATCATTAAGTACGGAAATACATAGTTTTTAATCCTAATTTATGTCGCACACTATTCTTTTGTGCAGAATAGTGTTATATTTTCACTTATATATATGAGTAGACTTCACTAGTAAAACTATATCTTCTCCTCTTCTAAAAAACTTAGCCAACAATACCTTTTATCGTAAAAACCGTAATAATATTTCATTTTGATATATGAGAAAAAAGGGGCACTTCGCCCAAATGGGCGAATTTTACATTTGAATTTTTTTTTAAAATGTGAGTATACAGAACTTTAAAAAAAAATAATAGGGACTTCACAGCCCAAAAAGTGGGCGAATTAGTTGTACAATTTTATATTTTTTTAATTTTATGAGTGTATATAAAGTCAAAAAATAATAAGAATATAGAAAAGTTCCCCCAATTTTGAAGTTGAACTACCACAATTTTTTAAAATTTAAATGTAAGTAATTTGCCTTTTGATGTAATAAAATTTTCATATATTTTGATATATCTACTATTTTTCTTTTCCGTTTAGATTTTGAACTCGATCCTTGGGGTTCATCTAACAGAGAACATTTTTTCCCCTTTGTTGGTCACCTTTTTGAGAGAATACACATTGGTTTTCCATCTTCTATACATAGATCTATTTATTGGTTTTGAACGGTGTGAAAAATAAAAAATCTAGAATTTATTAATGCATTGAAATATAGTGATATACAAGTGTATGTATATTGACATCGTTACTTATGTTCATCAAATTTTCGTTCGTCCTTTATATTCATCTCTTGTATTCATCACTTATGTTCGCCAGATTTTCGTACGTTCTTTGAATTTGTCCTTGTATTCCTCTATTCTAGAGGAGATTTTTGTTGGAAAATCTTTGTATTTATGCACATTTACCTTGATTTTTGCACCATGTATATATGTATTCTTGTTTGACCGTATTTTTTGTAGTTAAATATCCGTATACATTCCTATATTTTTGTTATTTGTAGCCTTGTATACACTCATAGATTTTTGTATTTCACCTTAATTGTGTTTGTGAGCGAACAAATATATATAGTGATACAAGTTATATTCTTGCTGTGAACACAGTTAACACATAATGTATTTATTGCGCGAACAAATACAATTGACATAGATTATACTCATTCTAAAAATGAATACGACGAATACAGATGCCCGACAACAACAGTACAAATGATATATTGAAATAATAAGCTAATTATATATATATATATATATATATATATATATATATATATATATCTTATTCCTTAAATCACACCCCCGTGAATAATATAATATAGTAATAAAAGTGTGTGTGTGTGTGTAAGTATATGAATATTTATACAACAATGTTATCAGAAAATGTGTCAAAAAGAAGGGTCACTAGTCAGAGAGAATGGGTTTCTGAGGAAAAGGGGCGCAAGTCAGATAGCAAATGACAAGAAATGAAATGAATGCTAAGCAGACATGAATTTGACATTTCAGATTCTGTGTTACAATCCTTGTATATATTCACAAACACACACACACACTCTCTTTCTCTCTCTAATATGAAATTGCCAACTTGATGAATTACTTCTTCCGTTTTAAATTATTTATCTTTTTTCTTTTATTTGTATATTAAGAAAAATGCTAAGCTTCTGTTTGATTATAAATTTGAATTTGAAACTTAAAAAAATAAGTTTTGAAGTTGTAATTTTTGAAATTTGAAGCTATGTTTGATACTCCCTCGGTTTTAAAATAAGTGATGTTTTTAACTTAGGCACACCCAGCAAAAAACTACTCATTTTAGAAAGTAAAATGCATTTTTACTAACTTTACCCATAATACATACCTTGAAAAAGATGTAACTCTTTGTGGTTTATAAATCTCTCTTCGAGAACTTAAATAAGAGAAAATTGAAAGAACATCATTAATGCATGTGATAATATAAAACTTACCACTTATTTTGAAACAAAAATGAAAAAGATAAAAATGCCACTTATTTTGAAGTGGAGAGATATGCATTACAATTTAAAGTTTTGTGGGTGGATCAGTTTTGAGACTTAAAATATTTAAAGATAATTTTTAAATCTAAATTAAATTTCATGATAACAAATGTTTTGAAGATAATTTTCGAGAGAATATTTTGACTGTACTCATTTTATATCTTGAATATATTTTTATTATTAAATATTTATTCTATTGAATATTTTTAATTTTAAAAAAACAAAAAAAACATTTGAGATAGTCAGTTATATGAAATTGGAAATTAAATTATGATTGAAATAAAAAGTGATAGAAAAAATATTTTTAAAAATTACAATAAAATAATTTAACAAAATAATTTATTTTACAACTCATTCCTATTACTCTGGTACTCTATTTGTTAAGTTATTCCAACACCTAACCAAACTTTGCAGATCCCAAGGAGACCTTGTTTCAATCATTCGTTGCTTTTTTCCTGCCTTTCTTGTTGCTCTTATATTCTTCTCTTTCTCATATATTCCTCCTTTTAACTTATCTGCTTTCACACGTATTAGCGGATTCCAGAATTTTTACTAAAAAAAAAAAAAAAAATTAAAATTTTTAATACTTATTATATATATAATAAAATTAATTTTAAATTTATATATATAATATAATTTTTTGTCGAAATCTCTTCCAATACCTAGCTCTGCCCATATTCACATGCATAAATGCATGTGTATCACTGGTATATAAGTCATCAGCAAAGGGTTCAAAGATGCTAGCTAGCTAAATGGACCTACATTGTTAGCAAGTGGTGGCAACCATAAATATCTTAATTTTCATTCATGAATATATTATATATCTTTATAGATTGTAAATAATTTATTATTTATTCTTATTAATGAAACTCAAGCACTAAAATCAGTATGTAAATTATTCAAACTTTTGGAGAAATAGAAGTGATAAATTAATTGGAATAGTACTACAAGTTTGACCATTTTACTTTTGTTTTGAATTTTTGTTTTTGGACTTTTTTTGTTATATATTATAATACAGATATAACTGATTTGGCTATTCATTCATGTAATTAAATATTTGAGAATCCAGTTCGAATATAAATGGATAAAAGGTAATGTAGCTCAATATTTCTATTATATTTATTTAATAATAATAATGCCTTGGGTTTCTTAGTATGCTAATGACACTAATAAATTTTACCAATTCTTTTCGGTCTTATATAAGATTGACAAATAAACTGCATAAGGGTGTTTATTTACTTTTTCTTGAAATAACTTTTTATTTTATTTAAAAGTTAACTTTTAATCATGAAAATTTCAAATTCAAATTAAAATTGTATTTTAAAATTGAAAAATAGTTTATAACCTGTTTTTTAACTTACTTTTCATTTTTGATATTGTATATAAGTACGTTCATGAATATTATTTCAAATATTTGGAAATTTACGGCCGGAACACCTCTTTTGAGTCTATCAAGTCTTAAAACTAAATTAATTAGATCTTGATAAATATTTAATTTAAAATTATTATAAAATTTATAAGAAATTTAAATTTTAAATTACGATTCGTATTATGCAGAAACGATATACATGATTTTCCCGGTGTTTGGCACATGTAAAAGTTATTTGAACCATTGGTTAGTCAAAAGATTATAAAATTATTGAAATCACCCTTTTATCTCAAGGTAACATGAAACATTTCAAGTTCACACAACTTGAATAGACTATTATAATAAGTTGTCTATGTTACTCTAATTCCTTAAAAATTATTGCTCCACTCATATTGAATTCTTGAAAAGTACATAAATTTTGGAAGATCCAATAGAATCGACGGTATGATTGAAAAGTTCGAGCAACATAGTAAATTGTTACTTTATTTGTTAAATTACTATATTAATTTATTATAAATTGTAAGTAAACTTTGATATAGTATAAATTTTTTCTTTGGTAGAAATAGCACCGACCGGCCACTATCATGAAATTTTCCTTATGAGTATGAAAGCTTCATAATAATGACTATTTTTAAATACTATTATTAAAAGTGGTTATTTGTGAATTTTCTATGAAAAATTTATATACACTATTGATATACAAAAATAGTGAAGAATGAAAAGCTACATTTCAAGTATAGGTTTTTGAATTTCATACCTAAAGCTTATCAGACATGTGAGTTACTGACTATCATTAAATGTCTATTGAAACACACCTCAACTATCCATTTGCTCATTTTCTTCCTGGTGATAGTGATATTTCAGGTAGGAAAAGTGAACAATTGATAGTTGAGTGTCTTAATGGCATTTGATGATAGTTTGCATTAAAATAAACACCTGATATAAAAAACTCAAAAAACCTAAATATCTTAGATGTGTCTTCCACCCTTCAGTCTAAAAAATTAAACTAAAAAACAGTTGAGTAAATGCTCCATGATGAAAGGTGCAATCTTTCAAGTGCACATCAAAAGTGAAGTAATTGGTGACATATAATCTTCCTCTTTTATTGGACAACACAATTATGTAGCAAATTTGGACCACTTATTCTTTTGAAAAGTTGAATGAAAGAAAAAGAAAGATCTTGAGCAAGCCATTGAAGCAAATTGTTAAAGTGTTTGTTCTTAGTGCTTTAAGGCAAATATTGGGAGGGTATGGGTACACAGATTGGATGCCAGGCCAATAGGCATTTTGTGGTCCATGCTATTGTGTTTCACATAGGTAACATAATTGCTTCATTTGTGGGAGAGTTGTAAGCTATATGATATGCTTGGACATAAAAGGTCTTTTTTACTAGATATGTTCACCTTTGGAGTGAAAAAAGAAGAAAACAACTTTGCCGTAATATCAGTCCAACACAGAAAACAGACATATAATGTAATTTACACACACACAAGAGACATGGGCACACAAGATAAATAGTGATGTAAAGAAACATAGTATAGTACAACATATACAATATCAACAGATGTTATTGGTGATATTTCACAAGATTAATTATAGAAGAACAATAATAAGAACAAAGAGGAATTTTGGTGATCTATTTTCTCAACTTGATAACATATTTACTTTTGAAGCAATTGAGGATTGAGGAATTTCAAACTGAAATATTCTATCTTTCAAGTTTAATTATTTTCCACAAAACTTTTTATTCTTTTTCTTATTTGAAAGTCTTTATTGATCACTGATATGCATTAAGATACACATTGATTCATCTTTTATTCCTGGGTTAGAGACTTGCTTTAGATTTATCTTCTAATCTTGTGACTTTAATTGTGGATACAGGGTAATCAAAATTGTTCTTGATCAACCTTTTCTGCATTTTTACCTGTTTCTGACTCTTGTTTTTCTATCACATGTGAACTGCTTCTTCTCTTGAATTGTACCTCAATCGGACCCTTTCATTTTGCTGGCAGGTACCGGATTCTTTGCTGATTGTCCTCTTTTGTTCTGCATATTTTTCTTCTTATTAGAGTCAATTTCTTTGTCCAGTTTCCTCAAGGTTTTATTAAATCTATAGCTATCGTCACGAGTGAATCCAACATTACTCTTCTTCTGCAACTCCTCTTCCTTTTTATTCATTCTGAATCAATGTCTTCTTTCTTCTTCAAATCTTAGAAGATTTCTTTGAAGATCAATATTCTTTCTTTATGTTTAGCTACAATCTTAAACTTTTGAACTGGATGTAACATATTTGTGGTATCAAAGACTGAGAATTGTTTCTTAGAGTCAAGATTTCTTTTGCATCTTTTTGTTAGTGCCTGATTGACTAGAGTGGGTTCTGGTTCTGCAAATATCTTAGAAAACTATTTCTTGTACTATATTTAAGTGGCACTTTCATCTGTTGATTTTCTGTTCTCTTTGTCATCATCATTTTTTTTTTCTGTCCCCTTTTGTTTATGAGACTTTCTTTCGTCGCTCTGTAGTTGCTAACAAGAACTAGGCTCTTGCTATTATACCCTCTATTCTTTAACTTCAAGGGTCTGTATGTTTCAGTCTTTTGTGCTTCATGGCCTTTTTGTAAACTCCTCCAGAGAGATATGATTTTCTCATGCTTCCTTTTCTTTCAGGTGGTTTCATTAATATTACCTTAGATAAAAAATTTTGGCTCTTCTACCTTAGTGCTGCTTAGCTTCTTGTTTCTTCTAACATACTTGTGCACTGGTCTCTGTAACATATGTGGGAGTGATTCTCCAAATATGTACTTTCCATCTCTTGAGAGTGGGATTCTCCAAATATATACCATGATCCCTTTTCATAGGCTTTTAGTAGGAGGAAACATACTTGCTCACTTTTGACATACTTGTGCACTGGTCTCTATATTCTCCAATTCTCCTTTTCTCACTTTTAGACTTACATATTCTCTTGTTGTGATTTTCTTGTAAAGATGTTGTCATGCTTGAGAACCTGGTCCATTGCAAGGCATTTTTCATCTTATCCCTGATCCTTCTCAACTTATTTGGGAATGTCCAATTTTTCTTGAATTCATCACCACAATCTTTTTCTTCAGTGAGAGGAGCCAAAAACTTTTCAATTCTGACGCCTGCCTTCTTTTTCATTAATATAAGAACTTTCTCTCCAGATTATCAATCCTTTTTACCATATTTTGTGTTTTAATTAAATATTTATGTAGTCTTTCATTAATTTGTCTCTATCAATATGAATCTATTGGGAGACTTCCATATTGATCAATATGAAATGAAATTCATATTGATCTCTTCCCACTTTTAAGTAGGAATGCTAATATCTTGAAGCATACCTCCAGGTCTCTGATGTTCAACCTTCACCTGTTGACAATTCGTACACTTAGCCACAAACTCCGCTATGTCCTTCGTTATGTCATTCCACCAATAGACTTTTCGTAGATCACGGTACATCTTGGTGACACCTAAATGGATAGAGTATCGAGAACCATGGGTCTCGCTCAACATTTTAAATGTTGATTCAGAGATATGGTGTCTCAATAAGGTGGCATTTTGTCAAAACATCCTTTGAGATACATTTAGGATAAGAAGTTCATCTTTGTACAGAAGATGATCTATACTATGATAGATAGCAAACAAGATGAGCTACAATATAGGGAGGTGATATAAACCACTCATGAGAAAACTTATACAAAAATATAATGACCATATCTAATTTTCAAAGATGAGAGTCCAATATGATCATTCTTCAAAAGAGTTGTAACTTCAAAATGCAAAAATATAGCTTGAGTGAAGAAGAGAGACCTCCTTGAGATCTCATTCCACTTGGCCAACCTACCAGTCACCTATTGTCTTCTATTAGGTAGTGTTGAAAGTGAAAGTTTCTTGGGTATTCAAAGCCCTAATTTATTGGATAACATTCCGAATTTCTGGGAGGGGTTAGTCTCTTTTTTGATCATTTATACGAACATCAATGAGTCAGACTCAATGATAACTTAAGGGTAATTATTCTAGTCTCACGAGCCCCTATGAGGATAACTTTAGCTTCTGTCAGATTATTGCTACCTTGTCCATATAATTTAGAAAAGGCCATCACCATATGACCCCTATGGTCTCTAAGAACTCCACCCCCTCTTGCTCTGCATGTGTTGCCTTCAGAGAAATCATCAACATTCAGTTTTAAAGAGAGTGATGTTTGGTTTTTTTCCAAACCATGATCTTGTAGAAAGTTTGGGCCTGCAAGTGTCAATAGCAGTTGAACATGAGTATGACTGAAAATTTATCACAACCCAAATATGGGCACAATGATCATAATCCTTAAGCTAAAAGTATGAGATGATTTCTCTTAAGGTTGTAATGTTGGTGATGAAATAAGTTATCTATCGACTAATGACTATATTAGAGCAAGTGTTATTCTCAAGCCCTAAAGAAAGTAAAGGAAACTTTCCTTAAGGCTTCCTATAACACGAATTTTAATTGGATCCTATAACACGAATCTTTTCACGAAATAATGTGTTTCCTAGGGGATTAGGTATCATAAACAGGGTACCCAGTAAATATCATAGACTATCCATTAGATAGTGGTGGATACATAAGAAGAGCGTTAACCTATTTTTTGAGCAAACAATTAGCACTCACAAGTATGGAATAGCTAACCCTCGGCAGGCTACTTCTACTTGTTAATTTTTAAGAATAGCCATCACCAAAGGCATTGCCTGGGTGTTATGGGTTTGGCTTGATCCTTCATTCCTTCCACAAAAGTATACAATTGTAGAGGGGGACATAAACCAAAACCTCCAAAAAAATCAAGCACATGTATCATAATATACAATCCTCTCAACAAAAGATGGAAGAGCATAACTCTTCCATATAAAAATCAAACAAAAAGAATACCTAGCTAACCAAAAAAATAGATTTGTCATATCTTCTCATTATGGTAGGTAGATGACATCTATCTAGTTGGTATATCCCCTTCACTTCTCTGAGTAGCTGCTGGTAGGAGAAGTAGAAGGTTGAATGCCCACTAAAAGATGCTAACTTAGCCAAAAAATTTGCCACACCGTTTGCTTCTCTATAGCAATGAGAGATTTCCACATCCATGTCTCTCAAAGCCTGTATAGAGGATAAAATGGTTGGTTTAAGTTTCAAGTTCCTGGTGTCTTCATTCTTGAGTATATTGGTGATGATGAGTGATTTCAGTTCTAGTTGGATCTTAGTATATCCATTTTCACTACACCACTTTAGTCCGTAGCTAACTGTCGCAGCCTCTGCTTGGTTGTTGCTGTCACATTGGATGGCCATTGATAAATCCATGATCATGTCGCCATTGTGATCCCTGATAATGCCTCCTATTGTTAGCTTTTTCTTCATTTTTTTCTTAGTTTCCATCAATATTGATTTTAATCATGTCCCCCTCAGGTGATGTTGGGCATATTTTTATGTCCATTTGCCATGTTTTTATCTATATTTGATTATGTTTTGAGTTCATAATCCTTAATTTATGCTTAAATTCATGTATGTGTGTGTTTTGTGCACTAACAAATGATTTGAGTTGATTTGAGTAGGAAACTAAGCAAACTGAGCTTAAAATGATGCAAGAAATAAAGATTTGAGGATCTGACGGGGTTGGTGCTATGATTGGCGCCCCGCACCAAGTTCCAAACTTCAGAGAAAAAAAACTCAGTCTGGTGCTATGGCTGGGGCAGCGCGCCAGGCCCTATCTGGAGTTGAAATTGCTGAAAATATGGCAAAGTCTATGGCGAGATAGGAGAGGCGGCACACCAGATCAATCTGGGGCAAAAAATGCTGATTTTAAAGCCAAGTCTTGAAGGGAAAAGCATCATTTGAAGGCTTATCTATAAATATAAGCCTTAGGTCATTTCTTACATAGTTTTTGACTTCTTGGAGTAGTTTTGGACTTTTATGAAACAGTCTTTACTCATTTTTATTTCGTACTTCATTCATGAAACCTTGTAAGCAGTTTGGAAGGAAGACAAGGTTCTACAACTAGGTTTTCTCTTCTTTACTTTGTATTTTCGCATGATGATGACTAAGTATTTATTTTTCCGCTTGTCTATGATGGCTAAACTCATATTCTAGGGTTGTGTTCATGGTGAATGGTTGATTGTTTGACCGACTAAATAAACTTAGTTTTAATTCTTTTTTTTTATGATTGTTTATATTTATTTGTGTTAATTTTTTATTTATGAGATTGATCACCTTATAAGTAATTCGTTGGCTTTCGATTGAACTTTGGAAAGGGGATCGAAAGGGTTAAAAATAAATACAGAATAAAAATTCAAAGACCGTTGAACCCATTGGTGATATGATAGAAGTTGTTGTTGAGGATAAGAATATACCCTTCAACCTTGTTTAGTTGAAATACAAGTAGGCATAATCGTCATTTTATTGTTCTCCTACGACCATAGGAATATAGGCGTTAGGGTTCATGAAATAGTTCTTGGATGCTAGGGATAGTGGAAAGAAATGGGATAGTAACTTGCAACTAACAACCGTAGGTAGAATCATGCTAGTTTAATTACGTCTGAAAAACTCAACCTGAAACCAACCAAGTGCCATTGCCCTAGTTTGTCATCATTATCGAAATACCATTAAACTTGTATTCGTTTTAGTTAATTTTTACATTTGAAGTTTTAGTAGTTTAATTTCCCAAACCAATCTTCATTTTACCTGTTTCATAGATTAGTGAAATCAAAATACAACCTTATAAAGATTAAATTGGCAAGTCCCCGTGGGTACGATATCTCGACTTAACAATTCTATATTACTTGACCACGTGCGCTTGAAAGACATCAGACTTGTTCCAGACAACTTGCCTCTATAGGACCACTGGTCTTAGTCTCTTCATGGTTAAGCATATGTTGTTCCAATTTCCTTCAAAACAGAACTTGGGAGTGACAATATTCAAAGTGGCTTTGATGTTCCAAAAAGTTTAATGCTCCATTTTTTTCTTGTTGAATGATTTAGCTTCCCCATACTTGAAGGCAGACCAAGATCTCTATATTTCCGAAAAGATGATGATTGGCAAGACTTGTAGGACTAGCTTGTGGATGGTATTACGATTCTTTATGTTCCACCAAGTGTTAAGCAATCTCCTGACTGAATAGTGTTGATGTGTGATCTCCAATGGTCCTCCAAAGATCCTTCACAATTTCTTTGTCACCTCTCCTTCACAGAAGAAATGTTTAATGCTGTCCTCTGAGAGTTCCTACAACAGTAACAATTGTAGGTGTCAGTTCCATTATTGTTGTTATTGAATCTGCAGACTACCTCCTTGAAAGGTAGTTTGCCAAGGTATAGCCTCCAGACTAAGAATGAGAATTTGAAAGGGATGACTTTATGCCAAATCTTGCCGAGTTCTTGATTGGTTTGAGTATGTTTCGGCCCAATGATATTTCAAGCAGATTTGTTGGTATACCTTCCATCAGTTGTGTCCATCCATACATCATAATCTTTGTGCGTATTACTACCAATGTCTACCTTGAGGATTATATGCCTCACAGTGTGAGGGAGTTCTTCCTCAATCTTCCTGTGATTCCATCCTCCATTGATGATATATTTGCTAACAGTGTCCTTGTTGTTTCTAATAGCATTGAGGCTGATATTTGTCGAGGCTCCTCTTTCTGTCCAGTTGTCCCACCAAAAACTGTTGTTTCCTTCATTAATCCTCCACAAAAGCCTACTTTCCACCTCTTCTCTAACACTGAGCATTTGTTTCCACAGTGGGGAGTCCTTGTGTTTCTTTTCTTAGCAACACAATTACTTCTAGGGCAGTACTTAGCTTTTAGGAAGTCATCCGACATAGTTGGTTCAAGCCTAAACCTCCACCATTTTTTAATGGTCAAAGATTTGGTGGCATCTTCCATGTTTCTAACCCCTACACATCCTTCTTCTTTGGGTAGCATAGGTTCTTCCAAGAGCTCCAATGGTACATGTTTTTATCACTTGTCTTGCCCCAAAAGAACTTTGCAAGGTTCTTCTCCAGCAGCTCCAAAGTGATTTTAAGAGGACATATAGCTGACAGGGAGTAGGTTGGGAGGACTTGTAGGACACTTTTGATCAATGTCATTCTACCTCCAAGTGAGAGAAGCTTGTCATGCCATCCATTCAGTCTCCTTATCACCTTAATAGCATGAATGCACTTCTACTTGCTAAATGTGATCACATTAATGCACTAAAAATGAATGCAAACATTACCTAAAATTCACACATTAAGACAGCCAAGCCATCATATCCACATAAAACAAATATTTCTAAAAAAATCATTTGATCGTTTGAAAATTGAGTTATAATTAGAATAAAGTAATATCAATACTTTTAATGCTGATTTTTAGTTGAAGTATTTTTCAACCCGAGAGAATTAAGCTCTCTCTTGCCACCACAAGTGCTCAACCTCAAAACATTCTTTCAGACTTTTTGTCAAACAATTGATAGGCATGCTTGCCTCCAAAAGCACACTTAAAAAGTGTAAACCTTAGCTTACCTCGATTTGGCGCGGCGCTAAATTGAACTTCATTCTCCCTTCATGCTAACTTTCAATTTTCAAATTACAATCTACAATTCCTCTCAAATCTTGTTATGTTATCAACATCAATTTAATCAAAAGTGGTGCCTTAATCCATTATCAACACCAATTATTCTTGCTCCAATTCACTTCTCTCCGCTTCCAAACATCCATATTCATGCTTTTAGCATACAACTTCCATTGTGTGACATATTATTAACACCTATGTAACACTCTAAAACTACCATGAGGGTCGTAATAAGCTCAAATGAACATATAGGGGTCGTTTAGTTGTTAGTTAAATTTATGCACGTATTAATTATGCAATAATTAGTTATGAGAGGATTTATATATTATTTTATGTGAGGATTAGTTATTCGTGTATTATATTTTCTATCCTGCATAAATTATATATAAATTTCCTCAAAACTTATACATATATTATACAATTAATTAGTTATGCGAGCTTCTAAATTGCAAATCATGACACCGTATTAGATGTGTTTAATTTTATACATAGCGAAATAATGCTACCAAACATAATATTACTTACACAAAATTTAATACATGAATAACTTAGCTCCTAAATAGCAACCAAATGACCTCTCAACCTCAAGACTTAAGGGGATTTACTTTACACACTACTTTAACAAATCGTTGTCCGACCAAAAGTAAGACCTAAATAATTAATTGGCACAATATGTCAAAAGCTTTTTAAGATTTTTAGGTTTTTGCTTGTCTTTAAATGAAGTGTTCAGTTTCTGGTTATGATGTTATAGGACATGATTTGAATGAAAGGATAGAAGATGAAAAGTAATAAAAATGGAATGGCAGCAATTTCTAATTGTGGCATCTGCAGCATTTAAAATGTGAAGGCTAGAGTCCCCATTGACAAGACTTTAGAGGCAGTTTACAATGAAAAATAAGTACTTGAAGATAAAGATCATTCATCAAGCTACAAGACATAAATAAATTCACCTTTATAACTTTATAATTCAGTATAAAGCTTTTCTATGTTTGGACTTCAATAATATGGTTAAATACTTGAACTTTGGATGTAATATTTGAAAATCAAGTGGTTCGAGTCATGAAATCAGACATTAATGATTATTAGGGTAGACTGTCTAACATCATATCCTTTGAAGTGCGGCCTTTTTCTGAATTCTTCTAACGTGATATACTTTGTGCACCGACTCCTCTTTTTATTCGTAAGTCAAATGGTATTCGCTAATGAAATGATCATTTGACTAATTTATTATATATTGTGTCCTTAATTTTTAGACTTAGGATGAATAATGAACAAGTTCAGCAGTAATGTGTTGGCTTAGAAAATGTTTAAATTTACAACTGCATTCATGAATTCATTCAAACTTATTCGGGTTTGATTTCTCAGATGATCACTCAACTACTAATTATTATCTTAGAAATTTATCTTAATTTTTTCTTGATTCCAGTTTTTTCCAATAAAAAAAATAACTTTCTAGATAATTACTATTAGTTGACTGATCGAGAAATCAACTCATTCATATTTTCAACATTTACAAACTTCCACTAACCACTTGTTGCTAGCTTTAAATTCATTTCTCGATACCTTTAGTTTTTTTTTTCTTTTATGGAAGAAATTAAAGAGCATTCAACAATTGTTAATTTCATGGTTTAAATTAAAGAACAAGATATGAGAAACCTCTTTAAATATTTCTTTCATTAGAGAAAGACAATTGATAGAGGTATAATAGACAATAATTAAAGGAACTTAGTTTTTTTTCCAACCATATATAAGTTGAAATACAACGAATTAATTAGAAAAGACTTAATAAGTATATTATATAGTTTATGTCCACACTCCATAGAACACCTTGAGGTCACACTTTTGTCTTCACTTCAATTTCAACACACAGCTTCACAAAATGAAGATTTTTTTATTTGTCTAGGCAAAGAAGCTCTATGCATTTGATAGTTTTCTGCTCCCTGAAAATTATAATGGAAGAAAGTTAAATAAGAAAAGTAAATTACTAATAAAGAATATTAAAAATATAGCCATCATTTTACATAGTGTAATTAACATTAAAAAATGGTACTCAATTAATTTCAAATATCATGATTAAGACCTACAACTTATACTTATAACTTGCTTTGGAAGAAAAATATTGATGCCTAGATATAAGATAAAATAATTCTCTTTTTTTTCCCTTAGAATGTCTATCGGAAATAGCCTCTTTATTCCGTAAAGATAGAAATAAAATCTGTATATATCCACCTTCTTCATATTTCACTTGTGAAATTTTACTTCACATGATGTTGTTGTAGTTGTGTTGTCTAATCTTCTAGAATGTAGATAGAGCAATAAAAGAGGGAATGAATGGATAATGATAGGATTATAGGAATTATAGTACCATGAGAAAGGAAAAAAAAAGGCATATGTGAGGACATATCTGCTGATGAACTATTTCAATAAAATCTCTACAAAAAATCTTGACAAGTTTTTCATTTTTAGATTGAAAATTACTTTATTTTTTGATTTTTCATCTGTTGTACAGTATTCATATTGGGGCTTGACTAAATTGAGATTCGCGCATTACAAGATTCATTTCTGACGATAGCGCTCCCAACAAGATTTTTTTCATTCTCAGAGACTTGATTGACAATCATTAGTACTTCTTAATAAGATATATTACTATCATGCTTTTTTGTTGGTTTTCTTTACAACTTTTGATGCTCATAGGTATCTCACTTTAATTTTGAAATCTATTCATGATGGTACTAATATATAGAAATAGGGAAATCATAAGTCTAGTTCTAGGAAATAGGGCAAGAAGTAATGCCCAATACAACTCTCAAAATGATGCAAAATGAACCAAAATATTAGCACAAGGTATGCTTGAGTTTGTAGGTACATTACCACAAGCAAGTTTGGCTTGATTGTTGCTCTCCAACATGAGTCCAAAGTGAATGTGAGGGAAGTGTACTTACTATATACACCATACAATGCTAATATCAGTCATTACCCAACTCTTATAAAAAATTATAGCTTAAATATCATATACCGATAGTGTAAAATAATTTTTATATTTCTACCATTAGGTATCTAAAAGATAATTACAGATAAGTATTCATAAAAAAAATTAAAATTATAACTTAAAAATTAAGAAAGATTACCTATTACAATAATAGGATAAAAATATTGTACACTATAAATATTTCTTTTTAGAATTATTTACTTTTAATATTCAGATTAAATAGAATTGTATCTTACTCGAGACTAACAAATAAAGTTGAGGTTATAGTTAAAGTCGTTAATCAAAAATTGAAATAACTAATTATAGTAAACATTAAAGGATAAATAAAATAAAATAAAATATTTTCTTTTAGTAAATATATTTACAATTATTTACCTAAGTTATTTAATTTTCATTATATATAAGTAAATTTAATAAAAAGTATAAAAATAAATTATAAAGAAATAAGACTGAAAAGGGTTTGAAGAATCTAAGGAAAAGTAGTTACATTTTTGGCAGCAGTGCTAAAATGCTTCCCTGTGACTGATATCTGGATTATTAGCCTTGATCCTCTGAATCTCTTCTCTGCACATTGAGGCACTTTGTGTCAAAAAAATAAAAATAAATTGATACTCCGTACTTTTATTTTTATTTATTTATTATATTAAAAAATAAATATTTTTATTTATTATTTTTATTAGATGTGTCAGTCAAACATAAACAAATAAACATGAATCAGGAGGAAGTAGAGATAAATTCTGCAAAAACTTTAATAAAGATTTTCCTATTTTATTCATATTATTAAGTGCTAATCCTTCCCAAATATTTAGATCTCGTATTTAACCCAACTTAAGAATCATGAACCTTCCACCATGAATCAGGAGGAAGTAGAGATAAATTCTGCAAAAACTTTAATAAAGATGCCTATTTTATTCATATTATTAAGTGCTAATCCTTCCCAAATATTTAGATAATGTATAATAATTAGGGGTGACATAACACGTAAAGTTACCATTTTATTTATATCTTCTTATCAGATGTGTCAAGTCAAACATAGACAAGTAAACATGGATCATGAAGGAGTAGCGATTAATTCTGCAAAAACTTTAATAAAGATATCTATTTTACTCTCATTATTAAGTACTAATCATTTATTGATATATTTAGATGATCTAATATATAAAATTATCATTTTATTTATTGCGTTTATCAAATATATAAAGTTAAATATGAACAAGTAAACATGAACGGGAAGAAAAGTAGTGGTTAATTCTGCAAAAACTTTAATAAAGATACATATATTCAATTCATCTACTGCACTTACTTTATGAACTGATTATATGCAGAAGGTAGTCGCTGCCTCTTCTCGGGAGCTGAAAAAAAGGAAACACACTAGCATTAATAACCAAATAAATAAATAAAATTAAGAC
>JACEIK010002011.1:15771-29382 GCA_018107945.1 Datura stramonium | reverse complement strand
ATATATGTTTCAATTAAAGTCACCTTCAGAATAGAACTTTAGACATTACTCCTACCCTGTATATTAATAACCAAAAGAAGAATGCATGTTCTTGAGGTATGAAATTTCGAACCTTAATAATAGTTTCTAAAGCTTTGGACAATCCCATTTTTATATTCCTTGCAAACTAAGGACTAATGTTAAAACTTACACAAAAGTTAGGACCACAAGTCACTATACATTTGATGAGAGAATAACTAACTCTGATAAATTTAGGTTAAGCTACCAAAAGAATGAGGTGAGACTATACATCAGATATCACATTATTAAAAGTGATATCTTTGAACTTTTTGTTCCTAATTTCTAAAATTAGGAAGTCTTCATTTGTTCAAATTAATAAGATCCTTCACTTGTCTTGGAAGATCTATGAAGTTGGTAAAGACTCTTTTGGAGAGATATTAGTAGCGACTCATAACAACAAGAGTCTCTTGCACTTTGTTGGCTTCACGATAGTTGTAGAAAACACAGTATAGAAAAGAAAAGAAAAGCTCAACTATATTGATGCTTAAGCTGTGTCATATACTCGACAGTTGCTTCAATATTAGGTTGATACAAGTGATTACATAATTCTAATAGAATACTTTAAGAGAGTTCTAGTATGAGTGTTATACACTCCTACTCATAGTTATACACTCCTAGTCGACTACTATGTAGGACTTAGGATAGGATCAGGACTCCCTTCTTGATGTATCTGCTTGATCTCTCTAACACTTTTCCTCAAACTAGTGAGAGGTGGATCATCAACTCCTAACTTGATTCTAGAATCTGCAAAACTGTTGCTTGGTGAGTGCCTTGGTATGTATATCAGCCAGCTGATCTTGTGATCTAACAAACTGTGTTATGAGTTATCCTCTAGCCATATTTTCCCTAACAAAATGATAGTCCATTTTCACATGTTTGGTCTTGGCATGTAAGACTGGATTCATAGTCATGTATAGTGCATTAAGATTGTCAAAAAACAGGACTGGAACTGTGGTCAGAGTAATCCCAATATCTCTAAGGATATAGGTTATCCATGTTAACTCAGCTGCAGTGGAGGCTAGTGCTGTATATTCAGCGATCAACACTTGACCTTGCTGTTGTTTGTTGCTTCTTGGATGCTCATAAAATACAATTAGCTATGGGTGCTTATCGCCGGTTCGGTTATGTATATTATCGGTTCGATTTATCGGTTTTTGATTTGTAAATATGTTAAATCGATAAGAAAACTAATAAGATATTCATTATTGATTTTTGGTTAATCAATTTTTGGTTCTTAATGGTTCGATTTTCTATTTAACTGATAAAAAATGGTCCTCTAATTTTTTTCTCTTTCTCTTGTTTTCATTTGTTCATATATATACTACTTTTATGCGTAAAAATCTACATGAATTACAAGTAGAAACAAATTAAAATAAGTTGTTTCTAAAATAAATTTGTGTTCTTTCTAATTAAGTAGCAAACTTGCGCACAGTAGCACAGTAGCAATCTCTAAAGACAAGGTCAATTCACACTGATGGGTAGAACCCCACCAAGCCGACTACTTCAGAAAGAAAATAGCGGCACCAAGACTAATATCTATAAAATCCAAAAGAAAATAAAATTTGTATTTAAAATCTAAAGTCACTATTTTATAATTAAGGATAAAAAGACAAATTTAGTGTAATTTTATTGGGTTTATCGATTTAACCATTAACTAAAATCTTAAAATTGAAAATCGAATAGATAGCCCAATAAAAAAAATTATAAAACCGTTTAAAAATCATTAGCCTAATAATCCAATATCGATAAACCAATAACATTTTTTACAATTTGATTTATTAGTTGAACTGGTTTTTGCACATTCCTACAATTAGCACCTAAGTAGATTGTGTATCATGTAGTTGATCTCCTAGTTGTTGTATCGACTCCCTAATCTGCACCAGAATAACCATATCACCTTAGATATGACTTGGAGATCAGTCAAAGACTAAGGTGGATGGTCCCTTTAACATATATGAGGATCCTTTTGACAGCTTGAAAGTGTTACAGTGCTTGGAGTCTGCATGAAATGGCTTGCAAGGTTCACTGCATGAGCTATATTGGGCCTAGTAAGAGTGAGATACTGAAAACTGCCTACGGTACTCTTGTAAATTGAGGCATTAGCACGACTCTCTTGAGCTTCTTGTAGACCATACTTTTGTAGAAGTAGTTTACTAACTAATCTAGCCATGGCCATATCAATTTTCTTAAAGCAGTTCAATAGCATATTTATTCTGGTTTAGATGAAGACCTCCATCAAAATATGTGACCTCAATTCCAAGAAAGAAATGTGAAGGACCAAGATCCTTATTGAAAACTCTTTAAAAAGTTCTGAGATTGTGTCTGTGATATGAGCAAGAGAGCTTCCTGTAATAACTATATCATCCACATACAGGAGAAGTAGAATAGTACCTTTCTTGCAATGTAGAATAAAAAGAGAGGAGTCTGCTCTACTATGCTTGAACCCAAGGTGCAACAAACATAAGATGAATCTATCAAATCAAGCTCCACGTGCCTATTTGAGGCCTTACAAGGCTTTCTTCAGAGAGCATACATGTTTTGGATACTTAGGATGAAGAAAGCCTGGTGGTTGAGCCATATAGACTTCTTCTTGTAGATGTTCATGCAGGAAAGTATTTTTGACATCATATTGTCTAAGTGGCCAATACAAACTAACAACTACTGATAGCACTACTCAGATAGTAGTAGCTTTAGCCACAGGGCTAAAGGTTTCTTCAAAGTCAACTCCTTCTAGTTGAGAATATCTTTGGCTATCAATCTAGATTTATGCCTTTCTACAAAACCATCTACCTTTAGCTTTGTAATGAATACCCATCTTGAACCAATCATATTTATTTATGATGTTTTAGGAACCAAGATCCATGTTTGATTTTCATGCAGAGCATCTACCTCCTCTTTCGTTGCTCCATACTAGTATGGCATCTTAAGTGCTTGATCCACAGTTTTGGTTCAGCATCTGCTACCCTTTTTGTTGATAAGAGAGATGTATGAGTCATATCACATTCTTTATCTTCAATCTAGCCATCATATGATGTCCTGCTACATTTCCAGGAGGTGGTATGTCAATAGTCTCAGTTGTGCTAAGAGACTCAGAATTCCTGTTTTTTGAATTAAACCATCTTGATATGTCAACTTCTATATGTATTCCCTTTGGATTAGATAGTACTATAGGTGTATCTAGATTCTCCATGTCTTCCTAGTGTTTATATTCAGCATCTCCTTGAGGTTCAAGATGAGCATCAGGATTATCATTCTCACCACCTGAGTTGCTTTCTACTAGATCATCATTATCACTGGTTTGATCACCAAGATGTTCGTCTGTAGTATGAATAGGAGAGTGCAAAATATCCCCCAGTGTTAGAGTCAACAATATTGGTGGTTATTGAGGTCTCCAATACTTAGTAAACTGATGGAGGAATGTGGAGCAATAGGCCGAATTCTATATAAAGAAGAGTTGTAAACTATAGGAATTCATCAATTCCTGATCTTCATTTGTTCTTCTTCAGGATTTTGAACACATAGGTACTTCCATCAATTGGCGGATAGTTTAGTATAACATTCATTCCTAACCGCCGCTGCCTGCTTAAGACTAAAATCTAGTAGTGAGACTTCTATTCTGCCGCCCTAACTTCCCTTAAACTTGTGTCACCGCTTCTTGGTATCTCATCCTGTACATTAAAGAAAAACTCAAGAAAAGTAGCTAGGTGAGTATGAGTATTTGGAGGATGTTATTCTAGTTGCACATAAAGAAGAAGATGCTCATCAAAGATCACATTTTGGATATAAAGATATTTTTAGTGGCTGGTTGGTAGCATCTGTATCCTTCATGTAGACGGTTGTAACCAATAAACGCATAAGGATAACTTTTTGGCAAACTTAGTTTGACCCATTGAGATGTGGATATCACCAACAACCAAACACTTTTAGATTTTTGTAGTCTGGAGATGCCCCATGAAATTTAACAAATGGTATCTCATTTTTCAGTACTTTAGATGGTAGTATATTTATCAAGAATACAGTAGTGAGAGAAGCTTCTATCCACACAAAAAAGGAAGTTTGGCATAAAAGAGCAGTGTCAAACTAGTTTCTACTATATGCCTATGTTTTCTCTCAAAGATTCCATTTTATTCAGGGGTATTTGTAATGCTCCAAAAACTCAAAGACTAAATCTGGGACTTAAATCAAAAAAATCTGGAAATATGCAGAAATTTATCACAGAACGACTCACCTAACGGGTCATTGTGAGACCTAACGATTCGTTAGGTCAGTCGTGAGAAGAAGGAGTAAGTATTGGTAAGTGAGAAGCAGTGTACTTGACGGATGGTGACCACGAGTCATGATCACAAATAACGACTCATTATGTCCCCCGTTACCAGCCTCAGACAGTTTTTAGGCAGTATACCTAACGAGTGTCACCACGAGTCGTCATCAGTGGCAACGACTCGTTACCAAGCCTAGTATTAAATCTTCAGAAGTGAGACAGTGTGGTCCACTACTGGTGTCCACGAGTCATGCTCAGTGACCACGACTTGTTAGGTCTCTCGTGGTGACCTACTGAGGAACTTGGGAAGTGTACCCGATGGGAGTGACCACCAGTCGTGGTCAGTCACCACGACCCGTTAGGGTCACCTGGCAGTTTTTCCTAGCGATTTTATAAGGGCTATTTAGTAATTTTCTATTCTCCTAAGCTTTAAACTACATCGTTTTGGACGTAAGTTCAGACTTATTAGAGGGTTTGGACGGTTCCTCCCCTCATTCTCACGTTTACTCTTAGAAATTTATCAAAAGTTCTCTCAAGAAACTCTCTAGCAGGATTAGGGTTTTTCCTTTATCACAGCAGTTTAGGTCTTCTTCTTGAAAGAATTCTTAGCTAGGTATGTGGGAATTCAACAAGAGAATTGTCCTTCCCTTGTGTCACCCAAAATCCTCTCATAATTTTTCTATCAGTTTAGCCATGAGATTTTTGAATATGAAAAAGATTTTCATGTTGGTTTTCGTTAATTTCAATTGGGTTATTATCCATGCTTATTATTTATATTATCTTCATCAGTTCTTAAGTAAATTGTTGATGTTCTTGCCAAGTGATTTACAGTCCTAAATTCTCCAGTAAAGATTGTTTGTATATTAAATTCCGTCTAGTTTGTGAAGTATGTTTGGGTTGAATTTCCTAGTAATTCTTATTGTGTATATAAATATATATATGTTGAGCAATTATTCCCTTGATGAGAATGATTTTAGCCCTGTTGGATGAGATTCTTTTAATTCTTGAAATTTCAGTACATTATGAAATTTCTCGTGTTGTTGGAATGAGTTGAGTTCTCTATTAGTTGCTTACTAGTTTAGTTCAGTTAGAACATAGAACCTCTTTAGAACTATACAGAAAGTGTCAACTGATCAGTTTCACTTCAGTCTTTTTCCGAGGTGTCAGTGGTGCGTCCCAATTATCAGAATTAGACTCAGAATACAGTTTATTGGTCCATTAGGCGGTCATGACATTTTAGTTATATAGCTCTGACCATCCCCAGGACCCAGTTCAGTTTACAGATTGTTCTTAGACGGTTATGACGCTTTCAGATAAGCAGCTCTAACCAATCTAAAACCCAATTTCAGAATCTGGTCCGATAAGACTCTCAGGGTACTTTCAGTTATATGTCCCTGACTAGTCTTGCACCCCAGTTTCGAGCTATCAGCCCAGTAGTTCAGTTTAGGTTTTCCAGTGGGAGTAAGACTTAGCACCGAGTGGGCCGGAGTTCCAGCACACCCAGATTCCCAGAACTACGTTGCCAACGTAGGTTATAGTATTACTTTGCCTAATTGGCCCCAGACTTTTGTGATCATCCAGTTCATGCATTTATACTCTAGAAAGGTATATTGGGTCCTACCGGTGGGGTGTATACATCGGACTCCACGTCTAGCTCACGTGGTTATATGTCAGTTATAGACTCTCCCACTAGTCAGTCCAGTCCAGTTTCAGAATAAGTAGCTCAGTTCAGTATAGTATTTCTGAATCAGAACTCTCAGACTTAGGGCATGTCTTTGACCATCAGGCAGGGTCATCTTGACCATTTCAGTTTACATCAGTAGTTCAGTTCAGCTTACTTGTTGGTCATTGCATGTCATTTCAGTTCGGACTTTATATTCAGTTGTGTTTCTCCCACTTACTCAGTACATTCAAAGTACTGACGCATACTTTTATGTTGTATCATTTCATGATATAGCTGCAGGTTCCCAGACTCAGCATCGTTAGCCGTTGCAATTCAGATCCTCCTCCGCTGCAGTCGAAGTGTGAGTCCTCATCATTCGAGGGCCTTGTTTTAGTTTCTTTCAGTTGATTTATTAAATTTATTTAGGCATAGAGTTAACTGGCGGCTTGTTCTAGCACTCATCAGTTAGAAGGCTATCCGACACAGAACTAATTTCAGACTTCAGATGTTCTTAAACTTTATATTTTCAGTTTTATTTTCATAAATGCTTTTATGCTATTATTTCAAAGCTTTCACTATATTTTTTCTACTAAGAATACTAGTGTATGACATACCAGGGGTTGACTTAGGGTCACTTATTGCTTCAAGTACCATGTCCCATCTAGGGTGTAGACTCGGGGCGTGACAAATTGGGGTTCCAGCGCATCCAAGTTCCCAGAACTACGTTACCAGCGTAGGTTACAGTATTACTTGTCCTGATTGGCCCCAAACTTTTGTGATCACCCAGTTCATGCCTTTATACCCTGGCAAGGTATATTGGGTCCTACCGGTGGGGTGTATACATCAGACTTCACGTTTAGCTCACGTGGTTATATGTCAGTTATAGACTCTCCCACTAGTCAGTCCAGTCCAGTTTCAGAATAAGTAGCTCAGTTTAGTACAGTATTTCAGAATCAGAACTCTCAGACTTAGGGCATGTCTTTCACCATCAGGCAGGGTCATCTTGACCATTTCAGTTTACATCAGTAATTCAGTTCAGCTTACTTGTTGGTCATTGCATGTCATTTCAGTTCGGACTTTATATTTAGTTGTCTCCCACTTACTCAGTACATTCAAAGTACTGACGCATACTTTTATGTTGTATTATTTCATGATACAGCTGCAGGTTCCCAGACTCGGCATCGTTAGCCGTTGCAATTCAGATCCTCCTCCGCTGCAGTCGAAGTGTGAGTCCTCATCATTCGAGGGCCTTGTTTTACTTTCTTTCAGTTGAGTTATTAAATTTAGTTAGACTTAGAGTTAACTAGGGGCTTGTCCCAGCAACTCATCAGTTAGAAGGCTAACTGACACCGAACTAATTCCAGACTTCATAAATGCATGCTTTTATGCTATTATTTCAAAGCTTCAGCTATATTTTTCTACTCAGAATACTAGTGTATGACAGACCAGGGATTGACTTGGGGTCGACTTGGGGTCACTTGTGGTTTTAAGTACCGTGTCCCATCCAGAATGTAGACTCGGGGCGTGAAAAACTTGGTATCAAAGTCCTAGGATTATCCTCGAAATGTCTGAAAGCCGCATTGAGTAGAGTCTTTTTCATGGGTGTGAAACACTCCACACTTATGATGAGGAGGCTACGATATGTTATTAGAAAAACTCTCTTTTGTTCATACTCTTTATCGTGCGTTAAAGTTCAATTCCAAAAACACCCTTCTAACTCGTGCTCTATTTCGTTTCAATGAACCATGCCTCCTAGACGCGGTAAAGAAAGAAGGGTCGGTGACGCCAACAGACCTGCCCCAGCAGCCCCTCAAGATGATTCAGTATCTACCGCCGAATTCAGGGCGACCATTCAACTGCTGGCCCAAACAGTCACCAACTAGGTGAACCAACAGGTGGTGCCGATGAACACCAACGGGTCTGCAGCAGCTGCGAGGGTGCGAGACTGCACCTGTATGAACCCTCCATCTTTTCAAGGATCCAAAGTAGGGGAGGATCTCCAGGAGTTCGTGGATGAGATTAGAAATATCACCCGCATTATGGGTGTTAGCTCTTCTGAGAGTGCTGATCTGACTGCCTTCTAGTTAAAAGGGGTAGCTCAGGTCTGTTATGAACAATAGAAATAGTGGCGGCCAGCGAGAGCAGGACCACTAGAGTGGGAGGAGTTCCACACAGCTTTATTGGATAGGTTTTTCCCTCGGGAGCTGAGGGAGGCAAAGATGGTGGAGTTTATGAACTTGAGATAGGGCCACAGAATAGTGGAGGAGTATGCTCTGGAGTTTACCAGTCTGTCTAAGTACGCTCCAGAGATGGTAGCCGAGCCAAGGGCTCGCATATTGAAATTTGTGAACGGGGTATCGAACCTGGTCCTCAAGGAGTGCAAGACAGCGATGCTGATTAAGGATATGGGCCTCTCCAGCTTGATTGTCTATTCCGAGCAAATTGAGGCCGAAAAGCTGAAGGATATGGAGCGGAAAAACAAATGGGCAAGGACTGGCCAGTCAGATTATGGCCATCAGAGGTCTAGCGGTAATAGCCGGCCACAACAGCAGCAGCAGCAAAAACAGCATCAGCGAGCCCCAACATCCAGTTTAGCTAGCGCCCCAACCTTTCGGTCCCGCTAGGATCAGAGAGGTGGGTCATCTGGCACTCAGTCTGAGGCCCACAATATCGAGAACAAGTATCCAGCTTGTCCCAAGTGTGTAAAGAAACACCCGGGAGAGTGCCTTTAGGGTCGAAAGGGCTGTTTCAGTGGTGGGTAGCTCGGACATCGGCTCAGGAAGTGGCCATCAGCCGGGCAAGGGAGATCACAATCCACCACATCATCAGCTCCAGCAGGTCGACCAGCCCATCATGCTAACACATTAGGTACGGATAACGGTCAATATCAAAATCATTTCTATGCTCTATCTTTCTGTCAGGATCAGGAGAGCTCACCTGATGTAGTCACAGGTATGTTACGTCTCTTTCATCTAGATGTTTATGCCCTCCTAGATCTAGAAGCACTCTTTCATTCGTGACTCCCTACGTAATATTCCAGTTCAATATCAGTCCATAGCTCCTCTCAGAACCATGCCCCCAGTTGGTGAGTCAGTTAGAGTCAACCGGGTGTATAGAAACTGTCTCGTCTCAGTTCTGAGTAAAGTCATTCCAGTTGACCTCGTAGAGTTAGATATGGTCGATTTTGACCTTATCCTTGAATGGATTTGGTTACACTCCTACTATACCTCAGTTGATTGCAGAACTAGAGTTGTCAAGTTTCAATTTCCAAATGAACTAGTGTTAGAATGGACGGGCAACAGTTCAGCGCCTAAGGGTAGGTTTATTTCCTACCTTAAGGCCCAGAAACTCATGTCCAAGGGATGTATCTATCATCTAGTTCGGGTCAAGGATTCCAACTCTGAGACCTCAACTATCCAGTCAGTTCCAGTAGTTAGTGAGTTCACAGAAGTATTTCCTGAGGATCTTCCCGGAGTTCCCCCTGAACGAGAAATAGACTTCGGAATAGACCTCCTTCCAGATACTCAACCCATCTCCATCCCTCCTTACAGAATGGCTCCAGCTGAGCTTAAGGAGTTGAAGGAGCAACTAAAAGATCTTCTTGAAAAGGGTTTTATCAGACCCAACATCTCTCCCTGGGGTGCTCCAGTACTATTCGTGCGTAAGAAAGATGGTACCCTCAGAATGTGCATAGATTACCGCTAGCTGAACAAAGTCACAGTCAAGAACAGGTATCCCCTACCTAGAATTGATGACCTGTTTGACCAACTTCAGGGAGCCAGTTGTTTCTCAAAAATCGATCTCAAGTCAGGGTACTATCAGTTAAGGGTTAGAGAGAGTGACATATCAAAAACATTCAAAACTCAGTATGGTCACTACAAGTTTGTGGTGATGTCCTTCGGGCTAACAAACGCCCCAACAGCCTTCATGAATTTGATGAATAGGGTCTTCAAGCAGTACCTGGATATGTTCTTTATTGTATTTATCGACGACATTTTGGTGTACTCCAGAAACTAGGAAGGGCATGCCAATCACCTAAGGTTAGCATTATAGACACTCAGGGACCGCCAGTTATTCGCCAAGTTCAGCAAGTGCGAATTCTAGTTAAAGTCCGTGACTTTCTTAGGTCATATGGTCTCAGGTGAAGGGATACAAGCAGACCCTTACAAGATAGCAGCCGTGAAAGATTTTCCCAGACCTACCTCTCCCACTGAAATTAGGAGTTTCCTGGGTTTGGTGGGTTATTACCGACGGTTTGTGGAAGGTTTCTCCTCTATAGCATCTCCTATGACTAAGTTAACTCAGAAGAAGGTGAAATTTTAGTGGTCGGATAAGTGTGAGAGAGTCTCCAGGAGTTGAAGACTTGACTTACTATTGCTCTGGTTCTAACCTTGCCAGAAGGAACAGATGGATTGGTTTTTTATTATGATGCTTCTAGAGTTGGACTCGGATGCGTCCTGATGCAGCGGGACAAAGTGATAGCCTACGCCTCCAGACAGCTCAAAGTTCATGAGAAGAACTATCCAACTCATGACTTGGAACTGGCAGCGGTGGTGTTTGCGCTAAAGATATGGAGGCATTGCTTATATGGAGATCACATAAATGTCTTTACAAATCATAAGAGTCTTGAGTACGTGCTGAGTCAGAAGGATCTAAACCTGCGTCGGAGAAGGTGGTTGGAGTTGCTAAAGGACTATGACTGAGCATGCTATATCACCGGGGTAAAGCCAATGTGGTAGCTGACACCCTAAGCAGACGGTCTATGGGGAGTGTGATTCACATTAAGGAAGGCAAGAAGGAGTTAACAAAGGATATTCACAGACTAGCCCGGTTAGGGGTGCAGCTAGTGGAATCAGCCAAAGGTGGTATGGTAATGCAAAGTGGGTCGGACTCATTTATGGTAGTTAAAGTTAATTCCAAACGATATGAAGATCCAGTTCTACTTAAACTTAAAGAAGCAGTTCTCAGGAAGGAGGTTAAGGCCTTCTCCAAAGGGGGAGATGGTGTGCTTCGTTACCAGGGAAGATTGTGTGTACCGAATGTTGGTGAGTTGAGACAGCAGATATTGGCTGAAGGTCATAGTTCTAGATATTCCATTCACCCTGACACCACTAAGATGTACCGTGATTTACGGGATGTTACTGGTGGAACGACATGAAAATAGATATCGCTGAATTTGTAGCTAAGTGCCCGAACTGCCAGCAAGTCAAGGTAGAACACCAGAGACCAGGAGGTATGACTCAGGATATCATCATACCCACATGGAAATGGTAATAAGTAAACATGGACTTCATTATGGGTCTACCTTGGACTCGTCGGCATCATGACTCAATCTGGGTAGTAATACACCGGATGACTAAGTCATCATATTTCCTCCCAGTCAAAACCACAGACTCAACTGAGGACTATGCTAAACTTTATATTCGGGAGCTAGTTAGACTTCACGGGGTGCCATTGGCCATTATTTCAGACAGGGGTACCCAGTTCACCTCTCATTTTTGGAAGTCTTTTCAGAAAGGACTTGGCACTCAGGCCAAGCTCAGTATAGATTTTCACTCGCAGACAGATAGAAAAGTTGAGCGGACTATTCAGACTCTAGAAGATATGCTAAGAGCGTGCGCGATCAATTTCAAGGGTAATTGGGATGACCATTTGCCTCTTATCGTATTTGCATACAATAATAGCTAACATTCTAGCATTTAGATGGCCCCATTTGAAGAATTATATGGGAGAAGGTGTAGATATCCTATAGGGTGGTTCGATATTGTTGAAGCTACCTTGATAGGGCCAGACTCAGTTCACGAGGCAATGCAGAAAATTCAGCTCATCCGAGAAAGGTTGAAAATAGCTCAGAGCCGTCAGAAATCTTATGCCGATGTGCGGAAAAGAGAGCTGGAGTTTGCAATTGATGACTGGGTTTACCTAAAAATTTCACCCATAAAAGGGGTGATGAGGTTTGGCAAGAAGGGGAAGCTCAGTCCGAGATACGTGGGACCCTATATAATTTTGAGGCGTATCGGCAATGTAGCCCATGAGCTAGAATTACCTTCAGAACTAGTAGTTGTACACCCAGTTTTTCATGTGTCACTTTTGAAGAAATGCATCGGAGATCCAACCTCAGTTGTGCCATTGGACAGCGTGGAAATAAAGGATAGTCTCTCATATGAGGAGGTACCAGTCCAGATCCTTGACCGTCAGGTTCGTAAGCTGAGGAACAAGGAAATAGCTTCAGTCAAAGTCTTATGGAGAAATCAACAAGTTGAGGGAGCCACATGGGAGGCCGAAGCAGATATGATGGCCAAATACCCGCATTTGTTCTCTACCGACTCTATTACAGCTTGATACATTAGTCTTAACTCTAGAACTCAATGTAGCTTTCATGATTCACTTCAGGTGTTCAAGTCTCTTTTATGTCTTTGAATGTATGTATGAAAGGTAAATTCAGTTCAGTCATGTATTTTGAAATGGAGGTAGTCATTCCAACAGTTTTGGAGTTAAATGAATAGTATTTGGAATGTCTGGTTGTTATTCTCTGCTTTCCTGTGTGTTTTCTATCATTCGAGGACAAATATTTCCAAGGGAGAGATATTGCAATGCCCCAGAAACTCAAATACTAAATTTGGAACTTAAATTAGAAAATCTGGAAATTTGTAGAAATTTGTCACAAAACGACTCACCTAATGGGTCATTGTTAAACCTAATGACTCGTTAGGTCAGAGAAGAAGGAGCAAATATTGTTAACTGAGAAGCAGTGTACTTGACGGATGGTGACCACGAGTTGTGGTCACCAATAACGACTCGTTATGTCCCCCATTACCAGCCTCAGTCAGTTTTTAGGCAGTATACCTAACGAGTGTCACCACGAGTCATCATCAGTGGCAACGACTCGTTAAGTGACTCGTTACCAAGCCTAGTATTGAATCTTCAAAAGTGAGAAAGTGTGGTCCACGACTGGTGACCACGAGTCGTGGTCAGTGACCAAAACTTGTTAGGTCCCTCGTGGTGACCTACTGAGGAACCTGGGCAGTGTACCTGACGGGAGTGACCACCAGTCGTGGTCAGTCACAACGACCCGTTAGGGTCACCTGGCAGTTTTTTCCAGCGATTTTCTAAGGGCTATGTAGTAATTTTCTATTCTCCTAAGCTTTAAACTATGTCATTTTGGATGTAAATTCAGACTTATTAGAGGGTTTTGATGGTTCCTCCCCTCATTCTCACGTTTACTCTCAGAAATTTATCGGAAGTTCTCTCAAGAAATTCTCTAGCAGGCTTAGGGTTTTTCCTTCATCGCAGTAGTTCAGGTCTTCTTCTTCAGGAAATTCTTAGCCATGTATGTGGGAGTTCAACAAGTGAATTGTCCTTCCCTTGTGTCCCCCAAAATCCTCTCATAATTTCCCTATTAGTTTAGCCCAGAGATTTTCGAATATGAAAAAGATTCTCATATTGGTTTTCGTTAATTTCAATTGGGTTATTATCCATGCTTATTATTCATATGATCTTCATCAGTTTTTAAGTTAATTGTTGATGTTCTTGCCAAGTGATTTACAACCCTAAATTCTCGAGTAAAGATTATTTGTGCATTAAATTCCATCTAGTTTGTGAAGTATGTTTGGGCTGAATTTCCTAG
>JACEIK010002011.1:0-15728 GCA_018107945.1 Datura stramonium | reverse complement strand
ATATATATATGTTGAGCAATTATTCCATTGATGAGAATGATTTTAGCCCTGTTGGATAAGATTCCTTTTTAATTCTTGAAATTTCACTATATTATGAAATTTCCCGTGTTGTTGGAATGAGTTGAGTTCTCTATTTGTTGCTTAGTAGTTTAGTTCAGTTAGAACATAGAACCTCTTTTGCAAGCTTTCTAACAAACAATAAATTCTTATTTATCTCAGGAACTACTAATACCTCTTTAATATTCAAGCCTGAGTTTATTGTATTTACAAAATGTGTAATATTTAGATGTGATCCATTACTAGCAATTATCGTATCAGTTCCATTATAAACTTTAAGATCATATAGATTACCTTTATTGTTGGTCATGGGATTGGATGCTCCAGAATCCACATACATTGCATTATCTTCAGTTGTCATTCCTTGCAAGTTGATTACCGCCAAGGCCCGTGGAAGATCATCTACATCCAGATATTAGTAATCCTACCTATAAAAATATTTAAGTGTAGTGTGGTTATTTCTGCCACAGATTTGGCAGGTATTAGAGTGTGACACCTTATCCTTTAGCTGACCTGAACTCTGTATATTCTGATTGTTCTAAGTGTAGCTTCCTTGTCCAGCAAGCCTGAAGCCTCTTCCTCTTGAGCTGTAGTTAGAGTTTCCTCTACTTTGGCTGGAATTTCCTCTACCTCTTCCTCTGTCTCTTTTTATAGAGAAAGCCATGTTGTAGTTCTCCTATGAAAATTCATCATCATCTTCCCTTATGTCAAAGCCTCTAAGTGTATTGACAAACTGATTTAGTATTGGATAAGGTGCTTTTACCAACATGACAGGTATGTGGGGTCATAAATGGGGGACTTCTTCCATCCTCATGCCCAATCTCAAGCTTAATTACATGATTTCAATTCCTCAAGTCTCCAACTATGATTTTCATGAATTTCTAAGGTTAGAACCTTTTTGATGAAAAACCCCATGATCTCTTACGAAATTGATTTTCTCATGATTCTATTTATATTTTATGATTATAATAACATGATCTTTATGAAAAACTCTCATGAATCTCTATTTTCAAGTTATGATGATTTACTCAATTATGCATGAGCCTCATGAATATCAAGTTTGTATATCATGGCTGAATCTTTAGCATTGTTTTTATGGCTAATTCACGTATTCAAGCAAGTTTATAAAATTTTATGATTTAACTAGTCCATGCAAATCAGTTATGTTTCATGATTATGATATGAGTATTATATATATTTTGGGAGTAGTATTTAACATGGAGTAGGCTAGGGTTCCATTCACCCGGGTCTCAGAACTATGTACCACTGTAGCAATGATGAACTCCTCCTTGAGAGTGTCTCCCATGCCCGAATGGGCCCATGAGTGATATCACGCCTTCATGGTTATTACCCTTGGAAAGGTAGGAACACACCTCCCAGCTAGGATTACAAGCTAGGCTTCACATATACTTACTTGGAGTATGTCGGTTATAAGAATCTCTCATTGTTCCATGATTTTCTACACATGTTCATGTTCATGCTTCACGATATTATGACTTATGATATTTTGTCTCAATATATACTTAATGAAATTTTTCCTATGATTTTATTCATGTTCAGCTTTATGATTCAGTTTTGAAAACCTTGAGCCATTATACTCAATTTAAGATCAGAAACTCATGTTTAGCTTATCTTATACTTATGATTTCAGCATATTGTTTTACTATCATGTTTTACTTATCTTACATACTCAGTACATTCAAAGTACTTACCACAAACTTTTATGCTATATCGTTTCATGATATAGGTTTGGGTGATCAGTCTTAAACCCGTCATTAGTTTCGCTTTTGCTCAAGTTCAGCCCAATCTCAGCTTAGGGGTGAGTCCTCATCATCTAGGGACATCAGTTGGATCTTATATTTTCTTTTATGTCTTTTAGTCTCATACTTAGTCGAGCTAGTTGGGGGCATGTCCCAATAGCTCATCTTATGACTAGAGGCTTTTCAGACTTGGTGTATAGATATTCAACTGTGTTGACTGTAGTCCCTGTTCATGTTTTTATGGTATCATAAAATTCCACTCATGTTATGATTTACGCTTTATTCCGCATAGTGTATGCTTATACTTATATTATGCATGTACCATAGATTAGCTTGGAGTTATTCATGGTTCTACGCCCTATTTCACGTTCGAGGTCTATGCTCGGGTCATGACAAACTGGGTATTAGAGCAATAGGTTTCAATAGTCCTAGGGTGTTTGAAAGCCGCATTGGGTAGAGTTTTTTTCATGGGTGTGAAGTGCGCCACACTTATGAGGAAGAGACTATGAGACATTCTAAAAAGCTTTCCTTCTTTCATGATCTATGTCGTGCGATGAAGTCCAACTCTCTCTATTCTTCTAACTTTAGCTATACGTGTTTGCATAAAATGCCTCCTCGAATAGTCACGGAAGGGGAAATAGAAATGACAATGGGAATGGGCATCAGCTAGCCCCACTAGCTCCAACGTATCCCTTGAACAAGAAGGTGACTCATGTAGAGTCCAGGGCTGCTTTTCACATGTTGGCCCAAGCTATGACGACTCAAGTCAACCAGCAGGCAGTTGCACCTGTGAACCCCAATAGGGTTTCCGCGGCAGCGAGAGTGTGAGACTTCACCAGAATGAACCCGTCAGAGTTTCATGGTTCAAAGGTGGATGAGGATCCATAAGAGTTTACTAAAGAGATCTAGAAAATTACCCAGATCATGGGGGTTTCAAGGGAGGAGAGTGCAGATTTGGCCTCCTATCAGTTGAAAGGGGTAGCTAATATTTGGTTTTGACAACGAAGGCAAGTCGTAGGACAAGGGAGGTTCCTATCGATTGGGATGACTTCGTGATGGCCTTTTTAGATAGATTCTTTTACCGGGGATGGTGGAAGCAAAGGTGGATGAATTTATCAACTTGAAGCAGAACAATATGATAGTCTAGGAGTATACTTTGAAGTTCACTCAGTTGTCAAAATATGCTTCGAAGATGGTTGCCGAGCTAAGGGCTTGCATGAGCAAGTTTGTGTTGGGGGTCTCTGGTTTGTTGGTCAAGGGTGTAGGAGCGCTATGCTCATTAACGACATGGACATTTCCCGACTAATGATATATGCTCAGCAGATCAAGGAGGAGAAGTTGAAGGAGAGGGAGAGGGAGATCAAGAGGGCTAAGACAGGAAACTTTAAGTATTTCCAGTATAGGAAAGGCGGTGGACATCACTCACAGTCACATCAAAGGTCATCATCCCCAGTTCCATCATCAGCCAGTGCTCCATCCAAGCCTGGGCTTGATTAAAGAGATAGAGCATCAGTCTCTAAAATTTAGTGGAGCATGTTCGACGAGCGCACCTTCCTATCCTGCAAGAGGTGTGGTAGAAACCATTCAGGAGAGTGTCTGATCGACAAGGATGCTTATTTTGAGTGTGGTAAACTCGGATAAATACTAAAAGATTTTCCTTCAACCAAATAGGGTGATGATAGAGGCCATGCCCCAGCCATTACTTCAGAAGCTCACCCATCTCAGTAGGGTGCATCTTCTAGTATCGGTGGTAGACAGCGCCAAAATCGTCTCTATGCACTTTAATCCCGCCAGGAGCAGAAGAACTCACCCGATGTGATCACTGGTATGTTACTAGTTTTCCATATTGATGTTTATGCATTGCTACATCCGGGGCCACATTATCCTTCATGACTCCCTATGTTGCTATTAGCTTTGGTGTTAGTTTTAAAATCCTATCAAAACCCTTCTCAGTCTCCACTCCTGCTGATAAGTCAGTCATAGCTCGACGGGTATATAGAAATTTCCCGATTTCAGTCCACCAGAGGCTCATCTCAGCTGACTTAGTAGAGTTAGACATGACCAACTTCATTGTCATCTTTGGCATGTATTTATTGTATTCTTGCTATGCTTCAGTTAATTGTAGAGCCCGAATCGTAGAGTTTCAATTTTTGGGTGAACCAGTCCTAGAATGGAAGGGTAGTTTTGCAGTGCTCGTAGGTCTCTTTGTTTCCTATATTAAGGCTAGAAAGATGATCTCCAAGGGGTGTGTATATTATTTAGTCTGGGTTAAGGATTCTAAGTCTGAAATCCAGACTCTTCAATCAGTCCTAGTGGTTTGTGAGTATCCAGAGGTGTTCCTAGAGGATCTACCAGAGTCCCTCCCGAGCGGGAGATTGACTTTGGTATAGACCTTCTCCCTAATACGTAGCCCATATCCATCCCTCCTTACCGAATGGCTCCAATTGAGCTAAAGTATTGAAGGAACATTTGAAGGATCTCTTCGATAAGGGTTTCATCAGGTCTAGTAAGTCCATGTGGGGTGATCCAGTCCTCTTCGTACAAAAGAAGATGGTTTTCTTGGGATGTGTATCGACTATCGTCAGTTGAACAAGGTCACAATCAAGAATAAGTATATTATTCCTAGGATTAATGACTTGTTTGATCATTATTAGGGTTCTAGGTGCTTTTCAAAAATAGACCTCAGATCCGGCTATCACCAGCTCAAAGTTAGAGAGTGTGACATTCTGAAGACAGCATTCAAGACTCAATATGGTCACTATGAGTTTATAGTTATGTATTTTGGACTAACGAATGCTCCTATATTTTTCATGGATTTGATGAACAGGGCATTCAAGCATTACTTGGATATGTTATCCATTATCTTCATAGATGATATCCTTATGTATTTCCGGAGTAAGAGGGAGCATGTCGCTCATTTGAGGATTGTGTTGAAGACTCTTAAGGATCGTTAGTTGTTTGGTAAGTTTAGAAAATGTGAGTTTGGCATAGTCAGTTGCATTTATTGGCCTGTGTTGTCAAGTGAGAGTGTTCAGGTTGACTCTCATAAGATAGAGGTGGTGAAAAACTGGCTTAGACCTGTCACTCCTACTGACATTAGAAGCTTCTTGGGTTTAGCTGGTTACTACGGAGGTTCATAGAGGGATTTTCATCCATTGTTGCACCTTTGACCAAGTTGATAAGAAGAAGGTCAAGTTTCAGTGGTCCGACGAGTGTGAGAAGAGTTTGTAGGAGTTAAAGACTCTACTCACTTCAGCTCCACTTTTGACCTTACTAAAGGGAACGGATGGCTTTGTAGTGTATTGTGATGCCTCAAGCATTTTCCTAGGGTGTGGTCCAATAAGTGTGAGAAGAGTTTATAGGAGTTGAAGACTCGACTCACTTCAACTCCAGTTTTGACCCTACCAGAGGGAACGAATGGCTTTGTAGTGTATTGTGATGCCTCGAGGGTTGTTCTAGGATGTGTGTTAATGCAACATGGGAAGGTCATTGCTTATGTGTCGAGACAACTTAAGACTCATGACCTTGGGTTAGCGGTGGTGGTGTTTGCCTTGAAAATTTTGAGGCACTATTTGTATAGGGTGCATGTAGATGTGTTCACGGACCACACGAGTCTTCAGTATGTGTTTACTCAGAAGGACTTGAATTTGCAGAAAAGGAGATGACTTGACCTTCTCAAAGACTATGATATCGGTGTTCTTTATCATCTAGGAAAGGCCAATATAGTAGTTGATGCTCTTAGCAGGTTGTCTATAGGGAGTGTAGCTCATGTGGAAGACGGAAAGAAGGATTTGGCTAGAGATGTTCATAGGCTTGCTCGCTTGGGGGTTCGCCTTACCAATTCAGCAGATGGTGGTGTCATTATTCAGAATGGGTCGCAATTTTTATTGGTGTCAGAAGTTAAGGCAAGGCAAGATAAGGATCCTATCTTTGTCAAGTTAAAGAAAGCAATCTGAACTCATAGGGTGGAGGTTTTCTCCCAAGGGGGAGATGGTGTACTCTGATATAAAAGCCAATTATGTATTATAGGTGTGGATGACTTGAGAGAGAAAATGTTGAAAGAGACTCACAGCTCTCGATATTTTATCCATCCAGGTGCCACCAAGATATATCGTGATCTACAAAAAGTCTATTGGTGGAATGGCATAAAGAAAGAGATTGCAGAATTTGTGGCTTAGTGTCCAAATAGCCAAGAGGTGAATGTTGAGCATTAGAGATAGGGATGTATGCTATAGGTGATATCAGTATTCCTACTTGAAAGTGAGAAGTGATAAATATGGACTTCATCATAGGTTACCTCGTACGCCGACAACATGATTCTATATGGGTGATTGTGGACCGAATGACTAAGTCAATACATTTTCTACTAGTTAAGACTACAGATTCAATCGAGGATTATACTGGACTTTACGTACGAGAATCAATCAGGTTGCATGGGGTCCCATTGTCCATCATTTCAGATAGGGGTACTCAGTTCACTTCACAGTTTTAGAAGTCGTTTTAAAAGGCCTTGGTACTCAGGGGATGATTGGCACAACTTTTCACCCACAGACAAATGGTCAGGCCGAGGGGACCATTCAGACTTTGTAGAACATTTTGAGAGCTTGCATGATTGATTTCAAGGGTAATTGGGATGATGTCATGACCGGAACATAGGCCCGGATCGAGACACGGGACAAGAAACCCCGAGAGGCTCCAAGTCGGTCCATGGCATGAACATAACATCTAAATCATTCAAAAAAATATGGAAGATCATCATGAATAACATAGTGGAAGTCTAAACAAAACATAACATTTGAATACATACATAAAGCTGAGTACAAACTATGTCCGATATGCCTCTAATACTGACGACTTGATGGGACAAGACCCCAACTAACTCACTGTAGTCTGAAAACTGAAAATATGAAACATAACTAATAAGAAAGGCCCTCAAAAGATGAGACTCACCAACTCTAATCGGGAAGTACTAATGTTGAGAATATGGCTATCGACAGGACTGAGTCTGGATATCGGAGCCTATATCATGAAATGATACATCATAGAGTATGCAGTCAATATGTGGAATGTACCGAGTATTCAACATAAGTAAAATCTCTAAGTAAAATCATTAAACATGCATAATATAAAACATAATCAAGATAAGATTCTGAGAGTAGGGCTTGCGTGCTATTTTTTAAAATTATGATCTAAACATGACTGAACGTCATAACTGAATCGAATGACCCAAAGCTAAAAATTGATAATCATAAGTAAAACTGAACATTGAGTCAAACCTGCTGAAAACATAATATATCATGATTGATGAACATGCATAACTTAAATCATGAGGAACAATAGGAGACTTTTCATATAACCGACATTATAACGATAGAGCTTATATGGTCCCGACTATCGCACTCAAGTGGGCAGAGCTGTCCAAAGCTTTGCCAGGGCTAAAGACACTACCATGATATCGATACCAAGCTTAAGGCCCCTTGGGAGTAGGGGAATATCCAAGGGAGGACCCAAAGTATATAAGTAAACATATGTTGGCGCGTAGTTCTGAGGCACTGAGTTGACTAACCCTTATCCTACTCGGTGCTAGACACTACTCCCAAAAATATGCATATGCTCTCCATCATTTTTTAATGAAGCTGACCATCGTCTAGTGACGAAGCTGAACAATAAGATACATGCATAATCTGAAATCATAACATGAGGAGCCTTAGATCAAACCATACCACAAGCTAAACATAATTGGGAGTCTAGACTCCAAAACCATGTGATAAGCTAATTACATGAAATCGTAAAACATACTTTTAATCATATGGGTTGACCAATACTTAACATGTTTGAAATCAACTTGATTCTCTTTAAAACATGAACATTGACATGGGTAATTTGAAAACATGCTTTTCTCATATACATCTCATCATATTTCAACATACATATCATAATCTCAACTTGCCATGAACTTCCATGAATGGGTAGTATAAATTGTAAAACTTGAAAATATAAATTTGTAATTTAAAACCTTGTAAACTTTCCCATGAATCATAATTCAACATTTGGAACATGCTTAGATCATACCCATAATAGAACTTAGAGAATTCACATATTTGGATTAAACCCCATAGATTCATCAATAAGGATTTCATGAAATAGAGATGGATTGGGCATGAGTGTGGAAAATTACACTCATTCATAACCCTACATACCTGAAAAGATTTGATTTTACCACTTCCTTGATTGCCCAAAGAGAATTGAAGAAGAACTTTGAAGAATTAGGCTTGATCACCTCTCAAACCTCTAAGCTTGCATGTATGAATTAGGATAGGCTTAGAATGAATTAACCCTTCTTAAAACACTCTATTCTGAGCTTAAAATGTAGTTTAGGCCTTAGGAACTTAAAAATTATGGAAAAGCCCTTATTAAATTCACAGGGAAAAATACATTGCTAGTCCCCACGAAGGACTGGACAACCCGTCGCTTGGACCACGACTCATGGTCACCTTTTGTGATCAACACTAGAAACTTGCCTACCTTGGTAACCACGGGGGAAACCATGACTCGTGGTGTACCCGAAGAGTCGTGGTGATGACCCATTAGACGCACTATCTGCTCTTCTTTCATCCTTCAACCACCTTTGACCACGGGTGACCTAAGGGATCGTGGGGTTGACCATGACTCCTGGTCACACCCGTGGTCACCCCAAACCTGAAATTTCCAAAACATAAACAAACCCCTCCCCACAAGTCACTTAACGACTTGTGGTGTTCCTAACGGGTCACTGGACGAATCGTCCTATGACCCGATGCAGAAATTTCTGTTTTCTCCGTTTCAACTCCCGGTTCTGATCTTAGGATTTTTGGGGCATTACAATATCTCCTCCTTGAGAACATTCATCCTCGAATTTAGGGAAACATACTGAAAATCATAGAAATGCATTCATCCTACTCAAATACTGAACATTCATGTTGAAACTGACGGAGTGACTGACTTTGAATTGAACAACATGACTGATCTGAATTCCTGAATCACACATACATCCATTTACATGAAAGAAACTAGGGTACATGAGCTGAACATGAAACTGAATAGAGTACTAAGGAGGAAACTGAGCCGAAAGGGAATAGATATGGGTATTTAGCCATAATATCTTCTTCGAATTCCCATGTAGCTCCCTCAACATGCTGATTCCTCCAAAAAACCTTAACTGAAGCTACTTCTTTGTTTTTTAGCTTACGAACCTAATGATCCAGTATTTCCATCAGAACCTCCTCATAACTAAGGCTATCCTTTCCACCTACACTCTCTATAAGAAAAACTAGAGTCGGGTCATCCAAGCACTTCTTTTA
Organism: Datura stramonium; assembly: GCA_018107945.1. Lineage (NCBI taxonomy): Eukaryota > Viridiplantae > Streptophyta > Magnoliopsida > Solanales > Solanaceae > Datura > Datura stramonium. Next base: position 6,571 of record JACEIK010002011.1, on the reverse strand, counting down.
AGAGAGATACATGAAAAACTGGATGACCTGAAGCTAATTCTGAGGGCAACTCCAATTCATATGTGACCTTGCCAACCCTTTTCACAAGCCGGTATAAGCCAACATAATGGGGACTGAGTTTCCTTTCTTTTCTAACCTTATCATTCCCTTCATGGGATATACCTTCATAAACACCCAATCATCAACTTCAAACTATAGCTCCCTCCTCCTAATATCCGCATAGGACTTCTAGCGACTCTGAGCTGTTTTCAACCTGTCCCTTATAACTGAACTTTCTCTGTAGCCTCATGGACTGAATCTGGACCTATCATCGCAACTTTACTAACTCAAACCAACCAATAGGCGATCTACATATCCGCCCATAGAGAGCCTCAAACGGAGCCATGTGAATGTTGGAATGGTAGTTGTTGTTATACGCAAATTCAATGAGGGCAAATGATCATTCCAACTATCCTTGGAATCAATCACACATGCTATCAATATATCCTCAAGAGTCTGAATAGTCCGCTCGGCCTGACCATCGATCTGTGGGTGAAAGGATGTGCTAAGCTTGACTTGAGTACCAAGTTCCTTCTGAAATGATCTCCAAAACTGGGAGGTAAGTTGAGTACCTCAATCTGATATGATGGACAAGGGCACTCCATGCAACCAAACTAGCTCCCGAATGTATAACTTAGCATAATCCTTCACAGAATCGGTAGTTTTGACCGGTAGAAGATGAATTGCGTTAGTCAACCTGTCTACAACCACCCAAATGGAGTCATACTATCGATGAGTGCGAGGCAACCCTGTGATGAAATCCATATTGATCTTCTTCCACTTCCAAGTAGGAATGTTGATGTCTTGAAGTAGACCTCCTAGTCTCTGGTGCTCAACCTTCACTTGCTGACAATTCGGACACTGAGCTACAAACTCCGCTATGCCCTTCTTCCTGCCATTCCACCAATAGACTTCCCGTTGGTCACGGTACATCTTGGTGGAACCTGGATGTATAGAGTATCTGGAACCTTGAGCTTCATGCTACATCCGCTCCTTCAAGTCACCAACATCCGGTACAAAAAAACGACCCTGATATTGGAGCACACCATCTCCCCCTTTGGAGAAAATCTCTACCTTCTGATTTTGAACAGCTTCCTTCAACTTCACCAAAATAGGATCCTCGTCTTGCCTAGATTTAACATCGGTCACCAAGGATGATTCTAACCCATTCTGAATAATAACTCCACCATTGGTCGAGTCAACCAAACGAACTCTCAACTGTGCAAGCCGATGCACATCCTTCACCAGCTCCTTCCTCCCCTCATCTACATGGACACTCTCTCCATAGAAAGCCTACTATGAGTGTATGCTACCATATTAGCTTTTCCCAAATGGTTAAGGACACTCATATCATAATCATTGAGTAGCTCCAACCACCTTCTTTAACGTAGATTTAGATTCTTCTGCGAAAACACATATTGTACGTTTTTGTGGTCTGTAAACACATATGCATGGACCCCATACAAATAGTGTCTCCAACTCTTCAAGGAAAATACTACCGCTGCCAATTCAAGATCATCAGTGGGATAATTCTTTTAATGAACCTTCAGCTGCCTAGAAGCATATGTTATAACCTTACCATGTTGCATTAATACACAACCAAGGCTTATCCTTGAAGCATCACAATATACCACAAACCCATCGGTACCCTCAGGTAGGGTTAACACCGGTGCTGAGGTGAGTCGAGTCTTCAACTCTTAGAAGCTCCTCTCACAAGCCTCCGACCAGTGGAACTTCACTTTCTATTGGGTCAATCTAGTCAACGGTGCTGCAATAGATGAAAACCCCTCAACAAACCTCTGATAATAACCAGCTAAACCCAAGAAACTCCTGATATTCGAAGGATTCACTGGTCTAGGCCAATTCTTTACTGCTTCTGTCTTTTGAGAGTCCACTTGTACACCCTCACTTGACACCGCATGGCCCAAAAATGCCACTGAGTTCAACCAAAACTCGCATTTACTGAATTTAGCATATAACTGGCGATCCTTAAGAGTTTGTAGCACCACCCTCAAATGAGAAACATGATCCTCCTTGCTCTGAGAGTATATAAGGATGTCATCTATGAATACAGTCATGAATATATCCAAGTATGGCTTGAAAATCCTGTTCATCAAATCCATAAAAGTTGCAGGAGCATTCGTTAGTCTAAAAGACATAACTACAAACTCATAATGACCATACTGAGTCTTGAAAGCTGTCTCTGGGATGTTACTCTCCCGAACCCTGAGCTGATGGTATTTGGATCTGAGGTCTATCTTCGAAAAGCACTTAGCACCCTGAAGCTAGTCAAACAAATCATCAATCCTGGGGAGAGGATACATTTTCTTGATGGTGACCTTGTTCAACTATCGATAATCAATACACATACGAAGAGAACCATCTTTCTTACGTATAAAGAGAACTCGTGCACCCCACGGGGATTTGCTAGATCTAATAAAACCTTTGTCTAAAAGGTCTTTCAACTACTCCTTTAAATCCTTTAGCTCAGCTGGAGCCATTCTGTAAGGAGAAATAAATATAGATTGCGTATTAGGAAGAAGGTCAATACCAAAATCAACCTCCCCCTGGGGAGGAATTTCCGATAGATCATCTGGGAACCCTTCTGGATACTCACATACTACTAGAACTGATTGGATAGTCGGGGCCTCGGACGTAGCATCCTTAACCCTAACTAGGTGGTACACACAACCCTTAGAAATCATATTTCTGTCCTGAAGGTAGGAAATAAAACAATCTACAAACACAGTTGAACTACCTTTCCACTCTAGGACTAGTTCACCTGGAAATCTGAACTCTACTGCACGGGTTCTACAATTTACTGAGGCATAACATACATGTAACCAATCTATGCCGAGGATAACATCAATATCAGTCATGGCTAACTCTACTAAATGTGCTGAGGTAATTTTCTAAAGGACTGTGACAGGAAAATTTCTATACACCCGTCTAGTTATAACTAAATCACCAACTGGAGAAGAGACTAAGAAGGGTTATGATAAGATTTTGGGACTGACTCCAAAACTATTAGCAACATAGGGTGTCACAAAAGACAAAATAGCCCCTGGATTAAAAAATGCATATACATCGAGATGGAATACTCGTACATACCAATGACTACGTCTGGGGAGTCACCTTGCTCCTGACAGGATGCTAGGGCATAAAATCTATTTTTTTGCTGCCCGCCACCTGTACTAGTAGATGCCCCCTGCTGAGCTAGGCGTGCTGGTGGATCTGTTGAACTAAAACTTGGGCCTCGACCCCTATCATGACCCTATCTGGCTGTTGGGAAATCTCTAAGCATATGTCTGAGCTTCTCGCACCCAAAATAAACACCTGAACCTGCTAGGAACTAACCCACGTGTCTCCTGCCACATATGCTACACTCAAGAGGACTGGCCTCTGCGGGTCTACTACTCTGGCCTCTCGAGCCTAATGCTCGTCCCCTCTGATCGCGCCTGGACCTGGATAGTGCACTCATAGCCAAAGGCGCTGGGGATGAATATCTCTAGTGGGACTGTTGACGGTGCCTACTAGGTCTCTACTTGGAGAATCCGAAACTATCAATCCTGGCCCTCTTGGTCTCTCTCTTCTGCTCACTCATCTGCACTGCCTCCATCTTCTAGGCATATAGGAATATCCAAGAAAAGTCAATGTCTTGAAGCAGCATCGCAATCTGAAAATCCATGACCAAGTAGTTTGTTATCCCATGCACAAACTTGCTCACTCGGGCTCTCTGATCCATCACCATCTCAGGTGCATACTTGGACAGACGAGTGAACTCCAAGGCATACTCCTAAAATGTCATATTCCCTTGATTTAGATTCACAAACTCGGCTACTTTGATCTCTCTCATCTCACTAGGAAAGAACCGATCCATAAAAGTGGCATGAAACTTATCCCAACTGATAGGGCCTGCTCCAACTGCCCTACTATCCTTCCATTGCTTGAACCAGATGTGCGCAACCCTTTTTAGATGATACGAGGCTAAATCGGCGCACTCCTCCCTAGTCGCCTCCATAATTTGGGTGATATTCAGAACCTCATCAATAAACTCATGTGGATCCTCGTCCACCTTTGACCCAAGGAAATCCGGAGGGTTCATCCTTAGAAAATCTCTAACTCTTGTCATCGCTGCATTTTCGTTCTTAGGGACATGCGCTACCGCCTGCTGATTGAACTGGGCGGTCAAGGCCTGAGCTAACATCTGAATGGCTGCCCTGATTTCTACGTGGGCAACCGACTCGGGTACATGATCCTTATGGGTTGGTGGGGGCCTGCTGGTGCTTATCTCTATTTCCATTCTTGTGGCCATTTCTATTTGCGTTTCTCCTTCCATTAACTCTGCGGGGAGGCATGATTCTCCAAATGCGTATAGCACGAGTTAGAATGATAGAGAGACATTTCACCGCACGACATGGATCATGAAAGAAGGAAATATTTTCTAAACGTTTCATAGCCTCTTCGTCATAAGTGTGGCGTGTTTCATACCCATGAAAAAGACTCTACTTAACGCGACCTTCAGACACCCTAGGACACTTCAAAATCTAATGATCTTATACCAAGTTTGTCACGACCTGAACATAGGCTCGAATCGAGACACTGGACAAAGAACTCCGAGAGGCTCCAAGTCGATCCATGGCATGAACATAACATCTAAATCATTCAAAAAAATACATAAAATCATCATGAATAACATAGCAGAAGTCTAAACATAACATAACATCTGAATACATACATATGTCTAAAACTGAGTACAAACTATGTCTGATAAGCTTCTAATACTGACGAGTAGATGGGACAAGACCCCAACTAACTCACTGTAGTATGAAAACTGAAAATATGGAACATAACTGATAAGAAAGGACCTCGAAAGATGAGGAGTCACCAACTCTGATCGGGAAGTACTAAAGCTGGGAATCTGGCTATCGGCGGGACTCAGTTTGGATATCGGAGCCTGTATCATGAAACGATACAACATAGAGTATGCGGTCAGTACATGGAATGTACCGAGTATGCAAGGTAAGTAAAATCGCTAAGTAAGTAAAATCATTAAACATGCATAATATAAAATATAATTAAGATAAGATTCTGAGAGTAGGCTTGCATGCTATTTTCTGAAATCATGATCTGAACATAACTGAACGTCATAACTGAATCGAATGACCCAAAGCTGAAAATTGATAATCATAAGTAAAACTGAACATTGGGTAAAACCTGCTGAAAACATAATATCATGACTGATGAACATACATAACTGAAATCATGAGGAATTATGGGAGATTCGTCATATAACCGACATTACCAGGATAGAGTTTACGTGGTCCCTACTATCACAATCAAGTGGGCAGAGTCATCCAATACTTTGTCAGGGCTAAGGACGCTACCATGATATCAATATCAAGCTCAAGGCCCCTTGGGGGCAGGGGAAGCTCCAAGGGAGGACCCAAAGTATATAAGTAAATATATATTGGCGTGTAGTTCTGAGGCACAGGGTTGACTGACCCTTAGCCTACTCGGTGCTAGACACTACTCCCAAAAATATGTATATGCTCTCCATCATTTTTCAACGAAGCTGACCATCGTCTAGTGATGAAACTGAATAATAACATACATGCATAATCTGAAATCATAACATGAGAAGCCTTGGCTCAAACCACACCACAAGCTGAACATAATTGAGAGTCTAGACTCCAAAACCATGTGGTAAGCTAATTACATGAAATCGTAAAACATACTTGATCATATGGGCTTGACCAAAACTTAACATGCTTGAAATCAACTTGATTCTCTTGAAAACATGAACATTGACATGGGTAATTTGAAAACATATTTTTCTCATATACATCTCATCATATTTGATCATACATATCATAATCTCAACTTCCATGAACTTCCATGAATGGATAGTGTAAATTGTAAAACTTGAAAATATAAATTTGTAATTTAAAACCTTGTAAAACTTTTCCATGAATCATAATGCAACATTTGAAACATGCTTAGATCATACCCATGATAAAACTTAGAGAATTCACATATTTGGGTTAAACCCCATAAATTCATCAATAAGGATTTCATGAAATAGAGAGGGATTGGGCATGGGTGTGGACAATTACACCCATTCATAACCCTATATACCTGAAGAGATTTGATTTCACCACTTCCTTGATTTCCCAAAGAGAATTGAAGAAGAACTTTGAAGAACTAGGCTTGATCACCTCTCAAACCTCTAAGCTTGCATGCATGAATTAGGATAGGCTTAGAATGAATTAACTCTTTTTTAAAACACTCTATTCTGAGCTTAAAACGACGTAGTTATGCCTTAGGAACTTAGGAATTACGGAAAAGCCCTTATTAAATTCGCAAGAAAAAACACACTGCCAGTCCCCATGAGGGACTGAACGACCCGTCGCTTGGACCACGACTCGTGGTCACCTTCCGTGATCAACACTGGAAATGTGCATTCCTTGGTCACCACGGAGAACACCAAGACTCATGGTGTACCCTAAGAATCATGGTGATGACCCGTTAG
>JACEIK010002010.1:217207-238063 GCA_018107945.1 Datura stramonium | reverse complement strand
TCTTTTTAAGAACCGGATTATCGAACCCAAGGGACTGGACCCATTCCTCTAACTATCCATTTATAGTGTGCATCTTAAATATCTAAAGTGTTGCTTATAGACATTTTCGGTTGAAGAGTATTTAAGTCTAAGTTTGGGTCAACGAAATATTCTGAAAGTGCCTTAGGAGCAACATAGAGTTAAAACCAATTAATCATGCGATAATACGATTTGCAATGGAACAAGCATGGTCCTACCGATTGTTATTTCACATAATTAGAATTGCATGTTCATGGTCTTCAGTCTTTCGAGCCTCTTAACACGGCAATCTAGCCTCACTGCATCATTGTGAGCGAGGAGTTTAATTTTCTAGTCATGGGCAATCAATTATGTTGTGGTTTACGGGAAACGATTAGGGACTTTCGTACGTCTAACCATTTAACGCAACTCAGCCGCACACCTACTTCTTCGAGTGGTGATGTGACATCCCAAGTTGGTCTTTTCACTTAACCCGTGTGTCAACCAAGCAAGGTGTTGGGTATATTTCTATCCAAACACGGAACCTCTTTGATTACTTCATTCCCCACATTCTCATGTCCTGACCTAGGTAATGCTTTCTCAAGCTATTTCCCAAGCTAACAATATGCTTTTATGTGGTGATCAATCACGACAAAACAACCAACAAATCATAATGCAAGACGAAAATAACAATCAATAACTCAATTCCAAAATAATATCATAGAATTACAATCATAATTCATGGCTTCAACCCTAGAGGAAGGGTTCTTGCCATTCTTGTTAGTAAAACTACGTTAATCTACTCCTAATCTACTATTAATCTACTCTAACTACATACTTACATGAGATTGGTAGATGAGAAGGAATTTAATCAACCTAGGTGAGTTCTCCCACTTCTCCCTTCCTCCTATGCAGTTTTAAAATAAAATCGTGACCAAATGAAAATAAGAGCTAAGGGTCTATTTATAGTAAATGGAGAACGTGCATAATTTGGCCTGTCGTGGAACTGGCTCGTGTCACGGAGTGTATCGCGAACACACTCTCCGTGACACAGAGCCAACGCGTAAGCTCACTGGAATTCAACCAGCTCATTTTCCAGCAGCATGTTGCCGCGATGGCCGTGTCACGCTGCTTGGACGCGCGTCCTACCTTGTGGTCGCGGGCCCTCATGCCGTGGCGTTGTAACGCGCATGGGGGCTGTTTAGGCAGCCTGCCTGCCGTGGCACTTCATAAGAACGCGCCAGGTGAGGCTGTTTTGAACTCCTCTTTGCCGGCGTTCGCGTGTTGATTCCTTCTCAAAGCCTCTACTTCACCAATTCATGAGATTGCTCCGAAAATCATCAAAACCTACAAAAACAAAGATAATCATGTTGGTTGTACATATCTTCACTTTTATATAAAATCACATGAAATAACATCCAAATGACACAACACAGCTAATTTAGCTATAAAGCATGTCACGGGACCTATATTATTTCCCAGTGATCATAACCCACACTTAAAGCCTTGTTAGATATCGAACAGCTTTTTACATATCATGCATATGGAGAGTCCCACATAACTAATTTAGCAAAATAATTCAAGCTACGGCTATAATGGCCAGTTACGTAGATACAAGTTAAAAATAGAACAATCTATGAAATACAACTATATTAAGACTTCTTTAACCTCAAGAATGGAAGCTCTCCAATTTAAGCAAACTCATGCAAATCAACTGATTAAGAAATTCACATAGTTTATCTTCATTAAACATGTGCCCTCACGGAAAGAGTTACCCAATCACACGCAAAAACAATTTTTACATCACAGCATGTGTTCAGAACAAAAGAATTTACCTCACTCTCACAAAGAATTCACATGCTTCATGTCATGACCCATAAGCTTGCCCTTAGTGTTTACTCCACTAATTTAAGGATGTATGAATGTAAGATCCATTTAGGACTTTGTAGGTTGTAACTTAACTCAGGTACAGGTAAAATTTACTATTATCGCCAGTAATAGTGACTATCTTTCCTAAGCGCTTTTAATACATCACGCCCTCATGGCGAACTTCCTTCCCTTACTTCACCTTTTTATCCTTGACGGTTTTCTTTTCCTCTTTTGTTTCCCCTTTTATTTAGGCACTTTTGACTTGTCAGTAAGGAGCTCTATGAATAATTTTCATTACTTTGTTTTCTTACTCCTTAACAATAATCAGCCATTTTCACACAAGTGCACCTTTGACCTTTTCTCCACTTCTACACCTTGCTACTTTTCATTTCTTTTTCATTCTCCTCACTCCTTCTCTTTCAGATTTTCTTCTCCAAGCGCTTAGGAGCTGGGTCAAATGAAGAAAAGGATTAAACATGTTGCAGCTATCAAAGAATAGGCTCAAGGCTCAACAGGGCTAACTAGGATTAATTTCTCAAGGTAGGTATTAGAACGAGGGATAAAAATGGGGTTAATTCAAAGAAATGCCTAAATCATCTCCTACAATTCACATCCTTCATTTCGCTTCATACACACACCATGAGCAAGTTCTAGACAATCCACAATAGCATAGAATACTCTCAAAACTTACACTCCTGCATGCTCAAATTAAGACACATTCAGTAGACTCTTACTCAGCTAATCACAAGAATTCAAACATTAAACTTCGATTATATTGAGTCACACTCAGAGCCTAGTGTCTCAAACAAAGTTATAAAATTGCATACTTCAATACTGAACATACTTGCCTCTCACAATCATATCTAGCACATAACAGAACATCAAGCATCAATTGGCTATGGTCTCAAAACCCGTCTATAAAACTACTTTTTCCTCAAGGCGGTCGTCATCCATCCATGGTCGGAAAAAGTCCCTCACTATGACTAAACATTATGTACAGACAAGAAAAAAATAAAAATAAAAATTTTATTCTTCGGTTCAACACCCGTCGGAAAGAACCGAAAGAAAAACCAACGGGTGATGATTCATGCTTGACTCACACGGATTTTCAAATTTTCTCATTTTCCAAACAAGCATTACATTCACCAACAATTTGTTAAGCACAAAATTTTTGAAATTCCTGAAATTTCCCTCACCCCACACTTACATCATGCTATGTCCTCATAGCATCAAATTAACATTTCAAGAGGGTGAGGAATACTCCCTGAGACCTTTAGGCCTAGCTGGTAGCATGTTTTCCACAATTGCACGAGCGGGTGGTCGACCCCACTTTCCTTTCTATGCTTCCTATGGCTTCTCCTCCAGGTACTCGGACTTCCCCTCCACCTGTGCCTAACTTTCCACCAAAAACACAAACAAACAAAATTAAAATAACAAAATCAAAACAAAGAAACACAATTACACAGTGTACCTGAGGTACCCTTGGGTTGCCTCCCAGCGGCGCCTTTATTTTACGTCGTGGCACGACGTGGACTACTTACCGGGACATCCTCATACGGGTTCTCTTTCGAGAGCCATCTCCTTTCTTTTGCTGTTGAGAGGAAGCAGCCTCCTCTGTTCCTCCCTTTTCTCCAACTTCTTTCAATTTGAAGCCCTTTATCAGGACTTAATTTGAACACTTGTCTTTTGCCTTTGTGGCCGTGCACACGTGGAATCCTCCACCCCACGCTTATCCTCTGCCAACACACTAACGACAAGGTTCCTGTAGTAGTGTGCGGCTGGGTTTAACTCTTGGTAGACCGGAAGATTTCTTCTTCATCCTCGACCCTCATTGTCGGGGTCCCTTCTCTCACATCATCACATCCTCCGGTGGCCAAAATGGCCGTCCCAAGTTAATGCCTGGTCATCAACCTGAAAATCTAAAACAATAAAATCAGCGGAGCAATAAATTTACCTACTTTGATGAGAAGGTCCTCTATGATTCCATCGGGTGTCACTCGCGACTTGTCGGCCCATTGCAACATCAAGCCTTATCGGTCTGGTCTTTCCAACTAGGGATTGTTTGGATTAATAAATAAGGGCATTAGATTAACTGCTGCCCTAAATCACACAAGCTCAGGCACTTCAGCTTTGCCAATTTGTATGGGAGGGTAAAACTCCCGGGGTCTTTGAGCTTCTTTGGCATTTTGCTCAATACCACAATGTTGCCTCCTCGAGTCAGGTGCTACGGTTTGAGCGTCCACCAATATAACTTTGTTCGCCATCACGTCCTTCAAGTATTTAGCATACTTGGGCATTCCCTGCAAGACATCAATAAGAGGCAAATTTATGTGAAGTTCTTTGAAAGTCTCAAGAACTTTTTGAAGCACCAATCCTCCTTGCTCTTTTTTAGTCTCTAGGGAAGGGTGGTGGTGGCCGTTGTGCTGGCTGCAATGAGGTTGGCATTTTTGTTTTGCCCAGCACTCCTGATTTACTCAATATCGGTGGGCGGTCCTGGTCTTACCAACTCCGGCTGCACCTCTTTTCTATACAACTCTCTAGGCACTGCATCAATAAGCATCTTCCTTCTAAAGTGATGGCATTGATGCAATCGGGGTTAGGATCTGTCGCTTGGTAATCCCCTTGCGGCCTCATATTTGAGCAGCTGCTATTTGACCCACTTGCTTTCAAGATTGCGGGTGGCTGCTTGCTGATTCATTAAGTCTGTTGCCCATCTTGCCTGATTTTCTGCTAACTGATTACGGGTCTCCATGATTTTCTGCGGTGTTTCCTCAATGCGGCTGCTACTATGCCCATCAATCTGCCTATTCTGCTGATACTGATGTTGTTGAGGTTTCATAAAATTCTGCTTTTGATTTCCACCCCAAAAAGAATTCAGGGTGGCCTTGCCAATTTCTGTTGGGTTGTTTACAAAATTCACAGTTCTATGAACATTGCCAACAAAATTGGCGATTCGGATTAGCTCCACAAGATTCTACATTATGCCCATTATTGCCGCAGACTTCACACAAACTCGGAGCTTGCTGAACTGCATTAACCTGATCCTCTTGTTGGTTCATACTCAGTTTATTGAACTGAGTCAACATTTTGATCTTGAAACGAAGCTAAGCATGCTGCCAAGGCATTAAAACCCTCCTTCTGTCAACCTGATCTTCTTCATAACCTCTTGATGACTCACTGTGCCACTTTGGATTTCCTTGTGCAATTCTGTTCAACAAAGTGTACAATTCATCATACGTCTTTTCAAAGGCTTGCCCACCGCTGCAGAGTCTAGTAATATTTTTGTATGGGTCTAGACTTTCTACAAAGGTATGGAGTCGGCGCTTCATTCATTGCTGATGATGGGGACGGTCTCAATAATGACTTGAATCTTTCCCAAGCCATATATACAAGTTCTCATCAGGCTTCTGCTTGAAACTGAGTATCTCACTTCTCAACTTTGCAGTTTTGCCTGAAGGAAAAAATCTGATAAGAAACTTTCTAGCCAAGTCATCCCATGAAGTAATGGAGTTCGGTGGCTCAGCCTTCAAGCTTTTTCGCCTCTCCCAACAATGAAAATGGGAAGAGGGTTAAGCGGACATAATCTGTGGACACGCCGGTGGGACAAACGTGTCACTTATCTCAAGAAAGCTCTGTAAGTGTTGATGCGGGTCCTCATGTGTGCCATTCCGGTGAAGCCGGCCACTAGAAGCCTGCTTTAGCTGCACCATATTCTGTTTAAGCTCAAAGTTCCCTTCAGGCTCTGGTTTACGGATACTAGAGGTCACATTTGTCGCTAATGGGATAGCCACTTCACTTGAACTGGTCTTGCTGCCATTGATTCCGATGCGGTTGTGCTTGTCAGCGGGTGGCTGTTGTTGTACCTTTTGTAAGTCTCTTCAGCTTTGGTCTAGAGCTACTCTCCTTTGCAAATGGATTTGACGTTCCGGTTCAAGCAACGGTTCCACAAGCTCTCTATTTCTAACCAGCTCGGCGGGTTAACTGTCACTGCCAAATAGACAGACTAAGACAAGTTTCTCAACACTTAGAGGAAAATTTTAAAATCACACAAAAACAGATAAATTATCAAAGCTTCGCCGAGTCCCCGGCAACGGCGCCAAAAACTTGACGTGCCCGCAAGTGTACGAGTCGTGCAAGTAATATAGTGGATCTTTTTAAGAACGGATTATCAGGCAAGGGGACTGGACCCATTCCTCTAACTATCCATTTATAGTGTGCATCTTAAATATCTAAAGTGTTGCTTATAGACATTTTCGGTTGAAGAGTATTTAAGTCTAAGTTTGGGTCAACGAAATATTCTGAAAGTGCCTTAGGAGCAACATAGAGTTAAAACCAATTAATCATGCGATAATACGATTTGCAATGGAACAAGCATGGTCCTACAGGTGTTATTTCACATAATTAGAATTGCATGTTCATGGTCTTTCGAGCCTCTTAACACGGCAATCTAGCCTCACTGCATCATTGTGAGCGAGGTTTAATTTTCTAGTCATGGGCAATCAATTATGTTGTGTGGTTTACGGGGAAACGTTAGGGACTTTCGTCGTCTAACCGTTTAACGCGCTCAGCCGCACACCTACTTCTTGGTGGTGATGTGACATCCCAAGTTGAGTCTTTCATAACTTCGTGTGTCAACCAAGCAAGGTGTTAGGTATTTCTGTCAAACACGGAACCTCTCCGAGATTACTTCATGCTCCCCACATTCTCTGTCCTGACCTAGACAATGCTTTCTCAAGCTATTTCCCAAGCTAACAATATGCTTTTATGGTGATCAATCATAAGAACAACCAACAAATCATAATGCAAGGCGAAAATAACAATCAATAACTCAATTCCAAAACAATATCATAGAATTACAATCATAATTCATGGCTTCAACCTAGAGGAAGGGTTCTTGCCATTCATGTTAGTAAAACTACGTTAATCTACTCCTAATCTACTATTAATCTACTTCTAACTATATGCCCAGCAAGGATTGGTAGATGAGAAGGGAATTTGATAAACCTAGGTGAGTTCTCACTTCTCCCTTCCTCCTATGCCCAGTTTTTCTGAATAAATCGTGACCAAATGAAAATAAGAGCTAAGGGTCCTATTTATAGTAAATGGAGAACGTGCATAATTTCAGCTTTGTCAGTGGAACGTGACTCAGTGTCACGGAGTGTATCTGAGCGCGCCTCCGTGACACGGAGGCATCATGAACTCACTGGAATTCAACTCGAAAATCGGCCTTGGCAGCATGTTGCCGCGATGGCAACGTGTCACGCTGGGCGAGCGCGTCACCACTTGTGGTTATGGGCCTCATGCCGTGTACGTTGCCAATCTTTATGGGGCTGTTTTAGGCAGCCTGCCTGCCGTAACCTTCGCCGACGCGCCGGTGGGCTGTTTTGGGCCTCCTCTTTGCCGACGTTCGCGTGTTGGTTCGGCTTCTCCAAGCCTCTACTTCACCAATTCATGAATTAGCTCCTCAAAAGTCATCAAAAACCTACAAAACAAAGGCTAATCATGTTGGTTATGCATATCTTCACTTTTATATAAAATCACATGAAAATGTATCAAATAGCTTGGACAGCACGACTAATTTAAGCTATAAAAGCGTGTCACGGGACCTATATTATTTCCGTGATCAAATGCAACCAGCCCCACAAAAACTCCGAATCTCTGTCACGGTAGTTGGCCTAGCTCGGTTTATGACCACCTCCACCTTCTGTGGATAAAATTTGATTCCCTTTGGAGACTTTATATAAAATCACATGAAAATGTATCAAATAGCTTGGACAACACGACTAATTTAAGCTATAAAGCGTGTCACGGGACCTATATTATTTCCCGTGATCAAATACCTGGCCAGCCCCACAAAACTCCGAATCTCTGTCACGGTAGTTGGCCTAGCTCAGTTTATGACCACCTCCACCTTCTGTGGATAAAATTTGATTCCCTCTTTGGAGACCACATGCCCTAGAAAAGACACCGAGTCCAACCAAAACTCATACTTAGTGAATTTGGCATACAATTGTTTCTCCTTTAGTATCCCCAACACGATTCTCAAGTGATTCTCATGCTCCTACTTGGTCATAGAGTACACCAAGATATCATCAATGAAAACAATCACAAAAGAATCTAAATAGGGTTTGAAGATACCATTCATCAAGCACATGAACGCAACTGGGGCATTAGTGAGTCCAAATGACATGACCAGAAACTCATAATGCCCATACCTTCTGCGGAAGGCTATTTCGGGAATATCCTTAGCCTGAATCTTCAGTTGGTGATAACCCAACCTCAAGTCAATCTTTGAGAACACTGCTTCCCCCGTAACTGATTAAACAAATCATCTTTTTGAGGGAGAGGATACTTGTTTCAGATGGTTACCTTGTTCAACTGACAATGATCAATGCACATCTGCATGCTACCGTCTTTATTTTTCACAAATAAGATCGAGGTATCCCATGGAGAGACACTCGGCCTGATAAACCTCTTACTATAGCAGTTCTTGCAACTGCTTCTTGAGTTCTCTCAACTCCGCTAGTGCCATTCGATACGGCGGAATAGAATGGTTCGGGTCCCTGGATCTAAATTTATACATAAATCAATATCACAGTCTGGTAGTATGCCTGGTAGATCTGCAAGGAACACATCTAAGAACTCACAAACTATTGGGACCAACTCTATAGAAGGACCCTTGGAACTAGTATTCCGAAAATGATCTTAGATACGCTGAACACCCCTACTCTATCAACTTATGAGCATGAATATAAGAAATGATTTTCTTAGGAGCAGGGCTACAATTCCCTTCCCACTCTAACCTGGACGACCCTGGGCCCGATATAGTGACGGTTTTAGCATGGCAATCCAGAATGGCATGGTAAAGAGATAACCAGCTCAGTCCCAGAATCACATCAAAATCCACCATGTCCAAGATCACTAAGTTTACTAGAGTATCAAACCCCATAAAGTCAATAATACAATCCTGACAAACCCTATCCACCAACACATAATCCCCAACTGGAGTAGACATATGGATAGGAGTATCAAGTATATCACAAGCATGATCCAATCCCCATGCAAAATAAGTAGACACAAAGGAAAAAGTAGAACCCAAATCAAATAAAGCCATAGCCATTATTTTGGACACAAAGATTATACCTGTAATAACAGCGTCTAAAGCCTCTACCTTGAGTCTACTGAGAAAAGCATAAAAGTGAGCCTGGTTATCTGTCTGCGAACTACCTCGGTTGGGTTGTGCCACCACTCTACCAGATTGGGTGCCACCCCTACCCATCTGAGCACTTCCTCTATCTGGTTGAGTACCGTCGCTAACGGCTGACTTACTACCTCACCCAAGCTATGAACAATCCATAGTGAATGCACTACCTCCTCTTTCGGTAGGGTCCGGGGCTTGAGGAGCTGGGTGTGGAACGATCTGTCCTCCCTGGCCAAACCTGGGACACCATCTGCCAATGTAGCCATACTCTCCACACTCGTGGCATACCTTCTCGGTCACTGGCCTCTGAGCCAGAATATAAGAAATAGGGAGAGCTCCGAAGTCTAAATGAACAAGATGGGTACCCCCGACTATATATCACAACCCGAGTCTATACCTTGGATACGACATGGTACTTGATACTACAACTGACTCCAAGCTAACCCATGGCTTAACATCACACTGATATACTGAAATAATAGAAGTAGAAGTTGAGAAAACATAACTAAATAACTTTTCTCAAAAAAAATAAGAATAGTCTGATGTGATACTAAAATTTATACCCAAGTGCAAAAACATACTGAACATCACTATGTCTAAAAGCCATCTAAGAACTGACTAGTTGCTGGAACAAGATCCCAGTTATCTCTCAAGTCTAACTCAAAAGAAACTGAATAAACTAAAAATAAGCTCTCATCCTCGAAAGATGAGGACTCACCAAAAGATACTGTTGTTGAAATCGTCAGAAGGGAACTATTGACGATGTTATGACTGAGAACCTATACCTATATCATAATACGAAATGACATGAAAAACATGCATCAGTACTTTAAATATACCGAGTATGTGAGATGTAAGCATAACAGTAATAATATGCAACTGAATTGATAATTACTAAATATAACTACAACAGTGTAACACAAGTACTGACTGAGGATCATAACTATATCCTATAATCTGAATAAACTGAGTTGAACTGAAACTAAGACTATACTGAACTGAACTGGACTAACAAGTGGGAGAGTCTATAACAAACATATAACCACGTGACCTAAACGTGGAGTCCAATCAGTGAGAGACCATTGTACCTTGTTAGGGTATAGTGGTTGAGCTAGGTGATTATTGTCTGAGGCCCGTTCGAGCAAATAACCTACGATGGCAACGTAGTTCTGGGAACTTGGGTGCGCTGAACCCCCGCCTTCTCAGTGTTAAGTCCTACACCTATTGGAAATCATAACTGCTAGGCTGATAGCTCAAACCTGATGTCCTGAGACTTAACTCAGGAATACTTATCTGGAAGTACCCTGAGAATTTGAAGGACCTGATAATTGAAAGCATAAGACTGGCCAGAGCTGCTTTATCTGAAAGCGTTGTAACCATCTAAAGAACAACTTGATGACTGATAACTGAGACTACGGAGTTTTACTAAACTCCTCAAGAGACTGAATATAGTCAAATTAATCAGATGACCTTTTTTTAAGACACTGAAAATGCTAAGTACTAACTGAGACTGAACAATCAATAAGTCAACTTTTGATCATGTTACTGTACTATCTTGATGATTAGAATGGAACTATCATAATCAAGAAACATTTGTATCTAGACAATTATGCAAGATTCTTTCAATCACATTTACAGATTAGGGATAAAACACATATTTAATGAAAAGAGATATCAACATGAATTTAACTACCAATAACCTTCAAGAATCACGAGAAGTATAACAAGAAGGAAATTCTTAATCTAACAGAAATACAACCCTAACTTTGATCACTAAAGGGATAGAATTGATAAAGTTTTTATAGGGGTTTTGGGGGCACAGGGGAAGAGCAATTCCCTTGTTGAAATCCCACATACCTGGAGTAGAGATTCCTTTGAAAAATTGCTTGAGAAATCTGAGGAGAAACTGAAACCCTTGTTCTTGCTCTGGAAGAATTGCCTGAGTTTTCTACATACTAAACTTGAGAGAAAGAGAGGAATAAGGAGAGAATGTCGACTAACTCCCTAAATCCCCTGATTATAACCCCAAAATGATGTAGTTTAGGCATTAAAATAGTGAGAAGTTACAAAAATGCCCCTGGAATTCGGACTGTTAAAACTCACTGCCAGTGACCACGAGTGACCTAATGAGTTGTTAGGTCACTGGACGACTAGTTGTCACTAGCAACTTCCCCTTTTCTGAGCTTATCTTGACGACTTCATCTAACGATTCGTCATGACTCTTAACGGATCATTTCACCACATGTTAATTCCCTCTGAAAATAAAGTTGTCATCCATCTGTCTCACCCCAATGGACACCTAACGACTCCTTAGGTGTCACGATGACCCCTTGCCTCAACTCCTTATCGCCAGTGGAAATTTTCTATCCGACCATTCTTCCAGGACAATAACTCATCTGACGAGTCATAAGGTGGCACTATGACTCGTCCCCTAACTTGTTAAGTCCCTAGAAGTTCTCAATATTTACCAAATGAGGCACAAACGACCAATCGGGTCAAACAATAAGTCATTTAATGACTCATTCTATGACCTATGCAGGTTTTTCATGTTTCGTCATTTTTGTTCCCTAATTTGATCTTAGGGAATTTTGGGATGTTACACTCTACCTGCTGGTCGGGGAGTGTTTCCTGATGGATCTCCGTCCGACACCTGTATAGTTGATTGAATAGGACGCCCAGAGAAACCCTACGATGTCGGAGTCCTAGCAACAGAGCCACTTTAGGAACCCACCCTTCGAGCCTTCTTCTCGGCATTCCTTATGTACCCTTCCTATTTCACCCCCTCTATATTCTTCACATATTCCACTACCTCCTAAAAGGTCTTATATGAAGAGACCATCTGAAGGACTGATGACTGGAGACCCTCATTCATATCTTTAACAAACCGCGTAATCCTCTCTTCCTCTATGGGCAATAAGGGTAGAGCATACCTGGATAGGGAATGAAACTGAGCCCCATAGGCTACAACAGAAGAGCTTCCCTGCTCAATGGTGGTGAACTCGGCCCGACTCCTATCTCTCAAGGTATGGGGTACATACTTCTCCAGAAATATGGAGTAGAACTGGGTCCAAATCAACGGTGGTGACCCTGCAAGTATGCACTCCACATAATCCCTCCACCAGAGCTTAGCATCACCTATCAATTGGAAGGTGACAAACTCCATGCCGTACTTCTCCACCGCCCCCATCTTATGGAGCCTCTTGTGATAATCTATAATAAACTCATAGGTATCCTCCACCTTGGTACCATAAAAAGTGGGAGGCTTCATCTTGGTGAACCTCCAGAACAAGTCATGCTCCTCCTCTGTCATCACAAGCCCAACCACCAGCATCGAAAACATAACAACCTCAGACATGTCATCAATGCGAAGAGCCACAACAACTGCATGTTGTATCCCTGATTGTTGTCCTGCAAGAGTCGTCGGCGCTGCCCCATTACCCACGAGGCCACTTAGAAGGTTAAGAACCTGAGCCAAAACCTCGAGGATGTTGGAGCGGCAAGATCCTCTCTTTGCGTCAGAACTTCCACCTCTATAGACACACTTTCCGGAACAGCGGGAGGTACCGGAGATGCTGACCTCTCCCATACTAGAGCAGGAGCACGGGCCACTCCTCTGGTAGTGGCAGGCCTTCGCCCACGTCCTCAGCCCCCTCCTCTACCGCGATCTGTTGTTGCTATTGGCTCGGGTGCTACTTCTCTGTTGCTATCTGCACGTGTTCTCCCCATCTGTGAGAGCAATAAAGAAGAGCTATTAGATACCAATTGGAATCAAGTAATCGCATGAAAGGAAATAAGAAGGGAGTTTTCCTAAAGTCCTACAGCCTCTTAAAGATAAGTTACAGACGTCTCCGCACCGATCCGCGAGACTCTACTAGACTCGTCTTAGTGCAATGAGATTGATGAACCTAGAGTTGTGATACCATCTTTGTCACAATCCAAATGGCCATGATTGGCACCCACACTAACCCCCCCATGGGTGAACCAACCTTTCCCAAAAATTACCCAGATGTCAAGCATTAATAAGGGAAACAACACTCTCATAATTAAATGAAACATTCAAAATGATAAAACCAACGCTAAATCAACATTCCTTAGATCTGATTGTCATTGCACCATATGTCTAAATACATAGCTAAGAGTGATAAGTACAGAAAATAAAGGAAACTATAATGTTTGGAGGAGAGACATCTTCCACGGAGGAGTAGGACTGCCCATCTTACGATTGCTTACCTTTCAAATTGAAACTGTTGATTCTCTAGAGGTGAGAGCGAGAAGAGCTTCCTGGATTGTATTCTGCACTCTAAAAAAATACACCGGTAGGCATCATCGACCAATCTTACATAATAACATATAAGAATGAAAACAACAACATGTAATCAGTTTAAAGCACTATTCAAATACATACTACACGTTTCAGGAAATTCAACTCTACTCAGGTGCAACCAGCCAGCTCACTAGATTAGGCGTTTCACTGAAGCGGTCTCTTGACTGTTGTAGTGGAACATGTCCCGCTGCAGCGGTACTGCCCTGAGCAATAGCTCGACTTAGCTGCACTTATTCATTTCACCAACTATTCACAACATCACATATCATCTTATTCTTTCAGAAATATAATAGTTACTATAACACGACACATAAAACACTGCATAATCATATACAATATAGATTAACCTATAATAAAAATAGAAAAATGCAATTTTTAACTTTCATTCACCTCTATAAAACATCGAGACCTTGCAACTTTTCCACATTCAAATTACACACATGTTTTCTAACATCAACTCAGCCAATTAGCATTATTCTGTTCCACTTCTGCACATTATTATAACATACCATGAAATAGCACAAATAGTGAATGCCGAGCACACTCCTCCATCATATCATTATGAACACTTCAGTGCTAAATATCAGTGTATACATATGCTAGGGGGTCTTATTTTTGTCCTTCCAATCATGACCTGTAGGGGACTCTAGAAATCCATGTACTATATCGGTGTGGTACCCGCTCCCACTCATATGCTCGTCCGAATGCTCGGCTCAGACACGAGCCACTCAATCAACATTGCTCACCCGGATGATCCCCTCAGGCACGAGTCTCTCATCTTGAGATATTCTTAATATCTTTAACCATTCTCACGGTAGTGATATCATAGCCAAGTTTGTCATTATGGCATTCAGGAGATCACAACTATCTCTCTCACCCATACATTTCAACAATTCATCATTTATTCCATGAAAATACAAGATCACATTAATAGTTTAACACAATTCCACGTTAGTTCAGTGCCCACAACATATCAAATTTATTTCAACTGTTGACTTTTAACAAAGCAATCATCATCATAGATAATGTCCATAGACCAAGCAACACATGATCATTCACAAATATATAGATCATTATGTAATGTCTAACTCCTCTAAACCATAACCTACCTCAAACTGGGAGGGTTCAGATGGAAATCACTCTACTGGAGCCTTGCCCTTCCCTAGTGCTTCCGAACGCACAAAGTCTAAACAAGAATATGACAGAATTTAGTATCCTACCACCCACACAAGGGTTTTAGAAACTCAAACCCTTCCCTTCATGGAAATTTTTAGAGTAAAACCCTAATACCTAGTTCTAGGTCTCAATTCCCGCATAAACCACGTTCTTTAACAGCTAAACCTTGGGGAATGATCATTACCCCCTATAAACTCATAATCAAACCACCCCATTAGTTCCCCATGATTCAGCACTAGTTCTCTCAACCTAGGATTTTCTTTGCTAGAAAATCATCATTAGAGGTTCTCCTTGAATCCTAAGTGTTACATAATCAATCTTAGGAAGAATTCAATAAACTTACCTTGAGAAAGAAATTCAATTACTTGGAGGAGAAAATCACCTTCAACCCTTGATGTTTCGTGTTTTGGAAATAATGGGGTATAATCCCAGAAATTTCACTTAAACCCACTTTTTAATTCCTGTCGTCCACTGTAGCGGTCACCTTTTCGCTGCAGCGGACCCGCTGTGGCGGTCAGGAAGCCGCTATAGTAGATCCGGCGGTTACTTCCCAATCTGTTATGGCGGAACTCCGACCGTCACTATGGTCTCCCTGCAACATAAATTCTACCGCTGTAGCAATCCCCCAGAACCAGTAGCTCCCCAAAATCAACCATTTTCACTATCTCACTCCACAATACTTCTTCTATCCATAGTCTAACCCTGTTAGAGTGTTCTAGGTTTATTTCTCCTCGTATTGACATACGGGTCATTATTGTCACGCCTCGAGTCTACACCCTAGACGTAACACGGTACTTGAGGCCACAAGTGACCCCAAGTCAACCCTTGGACTATCATTCACTAGAATTCAGAGTATACATGCACAACAGAACTTAAAACAATATCATAAAGCATTTATGAAAGACAAATCTAAAAACATAAAGTTCAAAACATTTGAATCATACTGATAAATCTAAAAATCATATTTGTCTGAAAGCCATCTAACTGAGGAGTTACTGGGACAAGCCCCTAGCTAACTCTAAGTCTAACTAAAACTAATAAATGACTGAAAGAAAAAAAATAATGCCCTCAGATGATGAGGACTCACACTTCACTGCTGAGGTCGAGAATCTGAACTGCGGTGGCTAGTGATGCTGAGTCTGAGAACCTGCAGCTGTATCATGAAACGATACAGCATAAAAGTATGCGTCAATACTTTGAATGTACTGAGTATATGAGAAGAATATACTGAGTATGTGAGTAAATGACTGAACTGGAAAGATATTCAATGACCATCTAATTATCTGAACTGAAATCATCTGAAGTATCTGAAATGGTCAAAATGAACTTGTCTAGTGGTCAAAGACATGCCCTAAATCTATAATACTGAATCTAAAATAATGCACTGAACTGAATTGAACTGATAGATCTGAAACTAGACTGAGATTCTTATTTTGAAACTGGACTGGACGGACTGGTGGGAGCGTCTCTAACCGACATATAACCACGTGAGCTAGACGTGGAGTCCGATGTATACACCCCATCGATAGGACCCAATATACCTTGCAAGGAAAATATAGGCATGAACTGGGTCATCACAAAAGTCTGGCAACGTAGTTCAGGGAACCTGGGTGCGCTAGAACCCCAATCCGCTCGGTGCTAAGTCCTACTCCCACTGGAAATCCTATTCTGAACTACTAAGCTGATAGCTCGAAACTGGGGTCCAAGATTAGTCAGAGACGCATAACTAAAAGTACCCTAAGAGTCTTATCAGACTAGATGCTGAAACTGGGTTCTAAGACCGGTCAGAGTTGCTTATCTGGAAGCATCGTAACCATTTATAGAACAACTAATGCTGAATTGGGGTCCTGGGGCTGGTCAGAGCTATAACTGGAACGTCATGACCGCCTAATGGACCAATTAATCTGAGTTCTGAGTTCTGAGTTCTGAGTCTGATTCTGATAATTGAGAGGCACTATTGACGCCTCGAGAAAATCTAAAGTCAAATTGAGGGAGTGACAATTTTTGAATAGTTCTGAAGGAATCTTACATTTTTACTAAACTGAGCCACTGAGCAGCTAATAGAGATTTCAACTCATTCCAATAACATTGGAATTTCATAGCATGGCAACCACTCAAGGATTTAAGAGAAATTAACATTTGACAAGGCTAGAATCTTTCTCATACATAAGATATTTTTCTCATTGTCTAACTATTAAAATTTCAAGGAAATTCAACCCAAAACATACTTCATTCAACAAACAACAATTTATATGCATTGATCTTTTCTCGAAATTTTAGACTGGAATTCACTATTTCAAGATTCTAGGTAATTTTTGTACAAACTGCTGGAAAATCATATCAATAATAACGGGGATATCATTCTATAAGAAATTAACGAACAATGACATGCAACATCTTATACTCGAAAATTCAGGGCTAAAAATTGATAGAAACTAGTATAGGTTTTTGGAGACACAAGGGATTTCCTGTTGAATTCCCACATACCTGATGAAAATTTAAGAGAAAATTGCTTGGAAATTGAAGAAGAACTATCTACCCTAGCCGAAGCCCTGAACTTCTCTAAGAGGAACTCTGCGTACTTTTTCTTGGAAGTCTGAGTGGGGAATGAGGGAAAGAACCCATTACCCCCACCAAGATGTCCGAAACTGAAGCTACAACGACATGGTTTAGGGTCCAAAAGCGTAAAAAAGTCAAATTTGCCCTTAATGAAATTTTTCTGAAAAACAGTTCTGGCCCCGACCACGACTTGTACCACGAAGTCACGACTTGTGGTCACCTCACCACTTTTCAATCTTCTGAATCTGGCCACGACTCGCATACCACAACTTGTAGTACCATCCTACGGGTCGTACTGTCAGTCGTGGTACCATTCACCCATACCAAATACGACTTAACCACAACTCCTCATCACGACTCGTTGCTACATCTTACGAGTCGTACCATGACCCATGA
Source organism: Datura stramonium (assembly GCA_018107945.1). NCBI lineage: Eukaryota > Viridiplantae > Streptophyta > Magnoliopsida > Solanales > Solanaceae > Datura > Datura stramonium. Next base: position 220,541 of record JACEIK010002010.1, on the reverse strand, counting down.
CGACTCACTCTGGCACCACTGAGAATTTCACCACGACTCCTAACCCCGAGTCGTACCTACGCATCACGATTCGTAGGACCACCCGTGATATGACCTCAGGCTCCCAAAATTCATCACGACTCGAGTCACGAGTCGTAGGTCCTCACCACGATTCGTACCTCGAGTCTTCCTGGTGCAAAATTCCAGATTTTTCTGCAGTTTTCAACTTCAACTCCCGGGTCTATTCTTACGCCCTTCCGGGGTATTACAATTATAGAGACTTAAATGAAGAAAGCTAGATCCAAATTGAAAAGGTTCCTATATAGTTAATAAATAATCGGTAAGGGGTCCTACAAATTGGAGAAATTAACAAGGCGTCGAACTTCCTAACAATTGGAACATCAGCCATTTAAAGTTGATATTACTGTTAAGGTATACCCATTATTCTCATTTTATATCATTCAAATTACTTTGACAAAATGAAGAAGAGTGTGCCATAATAAAAATCTCCGGAGAAGAAAATGAAAACACGTGTCACACTCTTTTTCCTTAGATCATACTTTTATCCCAAAAAAATGGTTTTTCCAGCGAGGTTTTTAATGACGCGGCAATATACAACATGTTATGATAATTAGATAAGCAATTTTACAAAAAGAACGATCGCAAAATTTTCAGTATCCATGAGTTGAATTCTTTGACATTTGAATACTGGGGGATTACCAAGTATTCCAAGAGCATGTAATCTATAAGTCTATAACTAAATAAGAGGCTGATAGAATTCATTGTATAGCCCAAAAGGAGGCCATTGTAATATGTCATGTCATTTTGAAAATTCAAAGTACTTTTCATTGCATATATTGATATGCCTACATGCTTCTTGTACATATATTTATATATCTGTATTTGAATATATGTTTTCTATAATTACGAAAAGAACAATCACAAAAAGATTGAGGATAAAATCCTAACGAATATGCAAAGTTGAGCTTGAAATCCCAACAATTACTTGAAATTATGGATAAAAATCCCAACAATCATTCAGAGGAACAAATCTTAACAATCACGCGAAGATTGAGAATTTAAATTCAATAATTATGCAAAGATTAAGAGGTTCAAAGTTCCAATAAAGATGCCCAACATGAACTGGAGACATCCATTTCATGAGCATAAAATAAGAAACAGGTACCATATCTTCTAAAGAACAAACTAATAACAAAACTGGATGTTCTTCCCAGATCTCAAATCAGTCAAAGAAAATGAATAAAATATGACTGGATCTATTTTTCTAAGTTGTAAATTTCTGACGTGTAAAGATTTTCGATAAACAAATAACCAAGAACTACAAAGGCACTTAGTCAAAGAGATAAATTATGATCAAAATAGGTAAGCAAAATAGTGAACTAAGGATATAGCCTATTAATCAAGATCAAGGCTAAAAGATCGATATTCGATCAAAACCTTCTGAAAGTCTCAAAGCTTCCTTGATAAAAATGAAACTGGTGCAAGATAAAGTTCAAAATCAAAAGATTACGAGCAAAAATATTTGTGAAGGTAATATCAGTGCAAATAGTTATGTGGTGGCTTGGTCGATTTATGTAGCTAGGTTGGAATGCTAGTAGTAGAAAATCTTCTGGCAAAGATATAGAAAAGAGAAGGATTCACATCCTCCAATCCTCCAGCGGAAGAAGGACCAGCCTCATTAGGCTGTGCTCCGACTGACACAGGTTCTTCAACTAGTTTTGATTTGAATTTCCTGAGCACAAAGACTTCTTCATTTGTATCTTTACATCCTCGTCGAGAACCTCTTCAAAAACTAAGTTCAGGCGAGGAAGAAGAGAAGTGAAAATTGGACTACAAGGGGTCTCAATGGATGTCCTAATTTTAGTAGCAGATCCGGGAGAGCTAGACATATCTGTTTTTCTCTTCTTTCGAAGAGAAGCATCAGCAGGCAGAGAGGATTTCTTTGGATCAACAACAGAAGTTTGACCTCTCTTCTTCTATTTAATCTAGGAAATACACCGGACAGAAGCTAGAGGGTCAACTCTGGGTCAGCTGTGTGGGACTTCACAAATCTCTTAAACAAGCCTGACAAAATAATAGAAGATATTAGAAAATAATATAGAATGAAAATGCAAAATCCAATAATGCAAATATTCTTCTAGTGGTTAGAAGCCTTCCGCCGATCTTTAGAAATGGCTTTCCAAGTCCGTTCTTCCGAAACAAAAATGACATAGTAGGTTGATGTTTCAAGTAGAAGGGGTTCTAGTAGCACAGTCGTTCTCAAAAATCTAATGACTAGAAAGAATTAATGAGATTGTAGGTTGAAGGATTTTATCAATTACGACCATCAATGTTGAACTAGAAGAAAAAGAACCATTGTTAACTATGTAAGAGGAAGGTTGATCTTGAGTCATTGGATGTGGAAATCAAAGAAAAATAAGTAGGAGTTGAAATAAAGTTTGAAGCAGAAAAGACAGAAGAAAGCGATATGCAGAAAATGGATGAAGCACCAAAGGGTTTTTAGAAAGGTAAAAGATTGAAAAAACTCTGAACAGACTGTTTAAAAAGAGAAGAAAGGGCGACTAACAATTAAAACGAAAGTGACAAGAAAGAAATGATGACTAGCAATTAAAACGAAAGTGACAAGCTATCATTGCGACGATGCTTCAAAAACTTAAACTTTCTCAGAGTCTAGTCATATAGTGATAAGAGTACCAAAGAAACAAAACTTTCTCGGTCTTTTGAAGAAAGGAAGAGTTTTTTAGGAATAGAGGCAAAAAACAATCATTAACACTTATTAGACAAAGTAAGAGTTTAGTCCGAAAAGTGTGGGGACAATCTGTATAAGGAAAAAATAGGCTAAACACGTGGACAAGCTAAGAAGAAGACACGTGTCTCGAAGGGTAAGCATATTCTATATAGATACAAGGTCAGACAAATAATGTACAGTTAGCATTCTAGAGGAAATGACAAACTAATGAAGGAATAGATCCAGATGCTAACAAAGTAGCCAGGGGAAAGAAAAGTAAAGACAAGACATACGGTCATCCGGCAATACACTAGGTTGCTTCTTTGTTCTATCATGATTGGGCGGACTTTCCCTCGGGAATGTTTATCATGGAGGCCAGTGTTGCAAGTCGACGCTATCTGTTACTCCATTAGCATTAAATGTAATTTATTTCTCATTTAAGATAATTTAATACGCAATGAGTGTCGAGCATTAAAACCCGAAACACATCAAATCCTATAGAAAGGATTATCATTGTACCACAAAAGGCATCTGAACAAGCACAAGAAAAGACATACAGTTTTTCTTATTGAGTTCTTCGTTATTGAAAAAAATTAAAATATGAAT
>JACEIK010002010.1:174852-186627 GCA_018107945.1 Datura stramonium | reverse complement strand
CTTCAGCTGTCTCTCCCTAAACCCTAGAGAGAATATGACGCCTATCTCCAAAACAACGATGAGATCGCAAATTCTTAAAAGTTTGCAGCGGATTTTGGTTTTAGCCATGATGAGATCGTCAATGCATTCGCAACCTCCATGGCTTTAGATTTGTAGATGCTCAGGTACTTTATTCGTCTGTCTTCTAGATGGCAAAACTTATTATACTGATTTGCTACTGCTATCTTTTTCTTTTTGCTGTGATTTGTATCTAAATTTTCTTTTTCCAATTTATCACTTGCGGCTGTCTTTTCTACTCTTCAGTAAAACAATATGCATTTTCTCTATTGTTTTAATCTTGTTTAATTTCTATGTTTTTTAGGAAATAAGGCTTAGGAATTGGGAAACTTTCTTCATCGTTAATTTGATTTGTTGGAAAAAATAAATAAATGAGAAAAAGCAATTTTATATTGCTGTCTTAACCACCGCCCTATCTATTGCAAGACTCCAACTCTTCTGATGCAACCAAAGCTTTCTTGAATATAAGGATAAACTTTGTGATTTTGGATGTTTTTGATTTATTTGCTTCAGATATTGTGTTTTTTTTAAAAAAAAGTTGGTTTCTCTTGAATGTGTTTTTAAGATGATTTGTTCATTTGCTGAAGTTGGGTCATAAAGATGGATTTCTGGGCATACCCATTTGAAAAGTTCTTGTATTCAACATAAAAATGATGGTGTCTTTTACATATCCGCTCCTTTATTTGATCTCTTACAATGAGCAACAAAATACAATGACAGTTTTAGAGTAGGACGTTTGGTCTTAACTTTGACAAGCATAAGTGATAAAAGCAAAGCAATGGAATAGATGAACTATTCTGTTTTACAACACACCTGGAGTGAGAAAAAATATAATAGCAATAACAAACATAAAACAGAATCATACACATACAATTGTAGCATATATTATCTCTGCAAATCTAAATGACACACTGAGATGTCTGTGATCAGAAGCCATTTCCACTGCGGCTTTCAACAAATCAAGCTTTTCTTCTAGTTTATAAAATAAGTTTCAGCACTTAAAAAGTACTAACACTTATGTTTAAAAGCAATTTTTTTTCAGCTAATCCAAACGGGCTTTAAGTGTGTTACATGGATGGTGGAGACTATTATACCAATGAGGATTTCTCAATTCATCCACTAGATATCACAAATAGACTTTCTTGAGTCTAAAGTGTAAAATCTTTAAAAATGCACTAATCTTTCATAGTTAAATCACTTATATTTCTAGTTGAAATTTATTAAGGGTTTGTTTGAAAAGCCACTGTGTAATTAGAATTGGTGTAATTATTAGGGTAGTAATTATATAGCGTAGTAATTACACAGTATAGTAATTACCATGACGTGTTTGGTTATCATTAGAGCTGTCAAAATGAGTCAGTCCAAGCCTCACGAGCCAAAAAATTTGATGGGTTAGGATGGGCTGGCCCTTCATTTTAAAGGGCCTTAAAATGGTCAGCGCAATCCAGCCCTAAAAGGGTCGCGAGCTAGCTCTTCATTTTTTTATCTTGTTTTTTCTTTATAAGAAAATTTCTTTTCAATATACATTTAAACTTATAGATATAAAAATTTGTTAATATTTCTAACATAAGATTATATGAAAGTACGTAATTCTATGATAACTTATAACATATTTGTCACGAGCCGAGTCTATATCCTGGACGCAACACGATACTTGGAGTCATAAGTAACCCCAAGCCAACACATAGTCTATCATAACACTGGTAAACTGAGTAAACATAAGCAGAAGCTTTAAATAAATAAAATTATTTAAGAAAGCTAATTTGATAAAAGTCCATACATCTGAAATCAATGCTGAATATCTGAATCTACGTCTAAAAGCCATCTACTGATGATGAGTTGCTGGAAAAAGCCCCCAGCAAACTCTAAAGTTAACTGAAAGAAATCAACTGAAAATAAATATCACCTCAAAAGATAGGACTCACCAACTTCTGCTGCTGATATCATCTGAAGGGATCTACGAACGATCCTGGGGCTGAGAACCTGCATCTATATCGTGATACGATACAACATAGAAGGTAGGCATCAGTACTTTGAATGTACTAAGTAAGTAAGAGATATAATAACATGAAAGAACAAGTAACTGAACCGAGATGAAATTAAATGACCAATTGAAATACTGAAACTGAACAACTGAAATATAACTGGTATGGTCAATAATGACCCTGCTTGATGGTCATAGGCATGTCTTGAATTTGAAATACTGAGCTGACCTAAACTGAACTGAATTGACTAGTTGGAGAGTCTATAACCGACATATAACCACGTGATCTAGACATGGAGTTCGATGTATACGCCCCATCGATAATTTTGGGGCTTGACACCACGAGTAGACAGAACGACTCATTGTGTAATATAATGGATCGTTGTTGACACTCGTTGTCACTGAAGGAGTTGGTCAAAAATACCTGGGAGCTCTAACTAACGAGCCATACCACGAGTCGTTATATCAAACGACGACTCGTCGTTTGACTCTTGGGTTCCTGGAAGGGGTTAACTGGGTTTATGAGCTGGGAATGCAACGAGTGGCAGGACGACTCGTTGCTTCTCACAATGGGTCATTCCATGTCCCATTGGTTCTTGAGGAACATCTGACAGAGCTGAGGGTCGTTACTGTTGACAACGACTTGTTGTCTCGGTCATTTTGAGAAAAAATTTCTGATTTTCCCCTGGTTTTTCATGCAAGATTTGTGTTTGGTCTAGGAAGATTTTGGGGTGTTACAATATCTCCCCCTTGGAATCATTCGTCCTCCAATGAAGGCTAAGACTGCTGGAAAACTGGGAAAAGAGCTGTAATTTCCAGACTGAGACTATGAACTAATTTTTGGAGGAATGACTGATTCCAAACTGATTTAACCATGCTAACAGAGTTGATGAAACTAGGATGCATATTGAAAATCTAAATAGAGCTGATGAGTACGTAACTGAACAAAGTATTGAGAAGTAATTTGGTACCTGATGCTGGAACTGAACTGGAAGGGAATAAATGAGGGTATTTGGCCATCATGTCCTCTTCTTCCTCTCATGTGGCTCCCTCAACTAGCCGGTTCCTCCACAAGACTTTCACTGAAGCAACTTCCTTATTTATCAGCTTACAAACCTGACGGTCTAGGATATGAACTGGGACCTCTTTGTAAGAGAGACTATCCTTTACTCCCATGCTATCTAGTGGCACAACTGAAGTCGGATCACCTATGCACTTCTTCAACAGTGACACATGGAAGACGGGGTGCACGAATGCTAAATCTTCAGGTAATTCTAACTCATATGCCACATTGCCAATTCGCCTCAGAATCTTGTAAGGTCCTACATATCTCGGACCGAGTTTCCGTTTCTTTCCAAACCTCATCACCCCTTTTGTGGGTGAAATTTTTAGGTAAACCCAATCATCTACAACAAATTCTAACTCTCTCCTCCTCACATCAGCATAAGATTTCTGTCGGCTTTGTGTTGTTTTCAACCTTTCCCTGATAAGTTGCACCTTCTGCATGGCTTCATGCATTGAGTCTGTCCCTATCAAGGTAGCTTCACCAACCTCAAACCAACCTATAGGAGACCTATACCTCCTACCATATAGTGCCTTAAACTGGGCTATCTGAATACTGAAGTGGTAGCTGTTGTTGTATGCAAACTCGATGAGAGGTAGGTAATCATCCTAACTGCCCTTGAATTCGATCACACAAGCTCTCAGCATATCTTCTAAGGTCTGAATAGTCCGCTCAGCTTGTCCATCTGTCTGAGGGTGAAAAGTTGTACTGAGCTTGACCTAGGTACCGAGGCCCTTCTGAAATGACTTTTAGAAATGCGAGGTGAACTGAGTATCTCTATATGAAATAATGGACAAGGGAGTCCTAGGTCTCTGATGTTCCACCTTGACCTTCTGGCAGTTTGGGCACTTAGCCACAAATTCTGCAAAATATCTCTTTTCATGCCATTCCACCAGTAGATATCCCGTAGGTCATAGTGCATTTTAGTGGCACCTGGGTGGATAGAATATCTGAAACTGTGTGCTTTTGCTAGTATATGTTGTCTCAAGTCACCTACATTCGGTACACATAGTCTACCCTAGTAATGAAGCATACCATCTCCCCCTTTTGAGAAGGCCTCCACTTCTTTTCTAAGAACTACTTCTTTTAACTTAAACAGTATGGGATCTTCATCCTACCTTGACTTAACTTCGACAACTAACGAGGAATCTAACCCGCTCTGCAATACTACTCCATCCTCAGCTAAATCAACCAACTGCACTCGCAATCGAGCTAACCTGTGAATATATTTTGCTAGTTCTTTTCTGCTCTCTTCAACATGAGCAATGCTCCCCATGGACATCCTGCTTAGAGCATCAGCCACCGCATTGGCCTTGTCCGGGTGGTAGAGCACACTCATGTTGTAATCCTTCAATAGCTCCAACCACCTTATCTGATGAAGATTCAAGTCTTTTTGACTGAATATATACTGAAGGCTTTTGTGGTCGATGAAAACATCCACGTGAGCTCCATAAAGATAATGCATCCATATCTTCAAAGAAAACACCACCGCTAGCAACTCAAGTTCATGAGTCGAATAGTTCTTTTCATGAACCTTGAGCTGTCTGGAGGCGTAAGCTATCACCTTACCCCGCTGCATTAGAACGCAACCGAGTCCCACTCTAGAAGCGTCACAATGGAGTACGAACCCATCTGTTCCTTCTGGTAAGGTTAAAACTAGAGCGGTAGTGAGTCGGGTCTTCAACTCCTGGAAACTATTCTCACACGCATCTGACCACTGAAACTTCACCTTTTTCTGAGTTAAGTTGGTTAGAGGAGATGCGATAGAGGAAAATCCTTCTACAAAACGTCAATAATAACCGACTACACCTAGAAAGCTTCTGATATCGGTTGGGGTAGTAGGTCTTGTCTAGTCTTTCGCTGCTACTATCTTTTGAGGATCTACATGAATACCCTCATTCGAGACCAGATGACCAAGAAAAGTCACAGACTTCAACCAGAATTCACATTTTTTGAATTTAGCGAACAACTGGCGGTCTCTGAGTGTCTGTAGCACTATCCTCAAATGGTTAGCATATTCCTCCTCATTTTTGGAGTATAGCAGAATGTCATCGATGAATATAATGACGAATATGTCTAGATACTGCTTGAAAACCCTGTTCATCATGTCCATGAAAGCTACAGGGCATTAGTTAGTCCAAAGGATATAAACACAAATTCATTGTAAACATATCGAGTTTTGAAGGCTATTTTCGGTATGTCACATTCTCTGACTCTAAGCTGATGATACCCCGACCTGAGATCTACCTTTGAAAAACAACTGGCTCCTTGAAGCTGATCGAACAAGTCGTTAATCCTAGGTAGGGGATACCTATTCGTAACTGTAACTTTGTTCAGTTGACGCTAATCGATTCACATTCTGAAAGTACGACTTTCTTTCGCACGAATAACACTGGAGAACCCCATGGAGAGATATTGGGCCTGATGAAACCCTTATCAAGAAGGTCCTTTAGCTGCTCCTTCAACTTCTTAAGCTTAACTGGAGCCATTTTTTAAGGAGGAATGGAGATGCGCTGAGTGTCTGGAAGAAGGTCTATGCCGAAGTCTATCTCCCACTCGAGAGGGACTCTGGGAAGATCTCCGGAAAACACATCAGGTAATTCACTAACAACTGAAACTGACTGGATAGTTGGGGTCTCAGAGCTGGAATCTTTGACCCGAACTAGGTGATAAATTCACCCTTTAGTAATGAGCTTTCCTACCTTAAAGTAGGAAATAAACCGACCCTTAGGTGCTGAACTACTGCCCATCCACTCTAAAATAGGCTCATTTGGAAATTGAAATCTGACGACTCTAGTTCTGCAGTCGATTGAGGTATAACTGGAGTGTAACCAATCCATGCCAAGAATGAGATCGAAATCGACCATGTCTAACTCTACTAGATCAGCTGGAATGGCCTTATTCAATACTGAGACTGGGTAGTTTCTATACACTCGGCTGGCTCTAACTGACTCACCAACTGGGGTAGAGACTAAGAATGGTTCTAAGAGGAGTTCTGCACTGATTTCAAACTGGACGACTACATAGAGAGTCACGAATGATAGTGTGGCTCCTGGATCTAGTAGGGAATACACATCTAGATGGACGAGACGTAACATACCCATGACCACGTCAGGTGAGCTCTCATGATCCTGACAAGAGGAAAAACATAAAAGTGGTTTTGGCGCTGACCACCATCCGTACCTAAAGTATTGGCCAGTTGAGCTTGTCGGCCTGTTGGAACTGCTGAAATGGTAGACTATGATTTCCCCCGTCCTGCGGACGGACACTTCCTTAGACAGTGACCTAGCTGTCCATACCCAAAGCAACCCTCTTTGTCTTGGAGGCATTCACCTGGATGGTTCTTGCCATACTTAGGGAAACCTGGATAATGATTGCTGGCACTGTAACTCTGGGACTGTGGGCTAGATGCTCCACCCTTTCGATCCTTGCGGGACCGAAAAGTAGGGGCGCTGGATGAAGTGAGTGTTGGAGTCCTCTGCTGCTGCTGTGGGTGGCTACTACCGCCAGACCTCTGGTGGCCATAATCTGATTGACCAGTTCTAACCCGCTTGTTCTCATACTCCATATCTTTCAGCTCTTTTGCCTCAATCTGTTGGGCATGAACGATGAGTCTGGAGAGATCAATATCCTTTATGAGCATCGCGGTCCTGCACTCCTTAAGTACCAGGTTTGATACTCCATCGATGAACTTAAGCATGCAAGCCCTTAGCTCGACTACCATCTCTGGAGCATACCTTGATAACTGCGTGAACTCCAATGCATATTCTTCCACGGTCCTGTTACCCTGCTTTAGGTTCATGAACTCTGCAACCTTAGCCTCCCTCAACTCCCAGGGGAAGAATCTCGACCATTATATCAGTACTCATAGAGGCTTGCAGATTGTATATATTTATCTCCCTGTGGTCAGTTGTGCCGGTCGTGTGAGGCCGTGCATTTTATTATAGTTGTTTAGCTTTTATGTTATGTTGGCCGTGTGGGGCCATAGTCTGATAGTAGTGGTGACCTTGTCGGTCACGTAGTTATACATTATTCTCTATGTTGAGTCACAGATGACTAGACAGCATGGTGACCTTGTCGGCCTGCATAGGTTCCCCTATGAGATATAGTATTCTGGTTAGCTGAAGCTTTATACAGGTGGCTATAGGCCCTGTCAGCCAGAGGCTGTATTTACAGCCGTTATATAGCCCGTTGTTTCCAGAAATCTGAGATAGAGCTAGCCAGGCACTAGACGTGCTTAGGCTCACCAGATAGCAGTCCAGGTCCTACTAGGGCACCAGGTGCCAGTCATACCCCCAGGGCGGGGCGTGACAAAACTATTCGTGAATCAATGCATGAATAATATTAAGAACGTCCAAAAAGGGGTATTTATAATAGTAGAGTAAGTCTGCATCTCTTCCTACTTGGACTGGGATTCGATTATGCAGGCCTTGAGTCGGATAACTGGGGTCGGCGTCGCATGACCCATCGAGGTGTTATTGCTCCGCGTTGCACAGCTTGCTGCGTTGCCTGATCTGCGTGTTGCGTAGCTTAGTGCAGTGGAGGTGTTGCACGATTCCAGCCTCCCTTTAGTTGTGAAACTTGTTCCTTTCGAGTTCGATTTAGCAACACTTGCTCATTTAAGCCCTAAATGAGTCAAAACCCGTCACTTTTCATCCTGGAAACATCTAATCTTGTATGTTAGCTCTTTTTCATAAATACAATCTAAAATCAAAGAAATTACACATTATTTATTCTCAAAACATAGATAAGTATGAGTAAAATATGGTAAATAAGTGCATAATGCACCCAACATCACAAGACAATTCAAGTCACAATAAGAGAATATTCTTTAAAAAGACTAGTGACTGACCATATTGAGGCAAAAACCCTAGAGCAGGTATTTATAGGGCCCAAAAATCGTAACACAATACTTATAAAAATATCATCACGTTCCCACTCTACGACCACAAAATAGGTTCGTGGTCCATAAACTAGGGTAGGGTTCGCAGAGTGGATTTCAATTTTTAGATTTGAAACTTCTATCTAATTATGCGATCTTTATATTAGACTGCAGAACAGGAATGTGGTCTGCATTTTTACTCCAGTGCTCCACAATTTAGGAAATCTTCTGAATTGAGATCTTGTTTGCAGATCAAAATGGGGACCGCAAAAGGTCGATGCATTCTAGGCCTCTAAAATCCTCTTTTTCTGTCTATCTTTGTGTTGAATGTACCATTTACATAGTCCATAATTTGATTTTTCAGCCTGCAGAATGGTGGGTATTTCCTTGCACTTCTTCATTATCTGGCACTTTTGCTTCTTTTGGGTGTCCCTTGCAATATTACTACAAAAGAAACATAACATAAAAATCATATAATAAAAAATAAAAATGCATTAAGGATATGAAAAGTCTATGTAATTGGCCATCAAATGTGTCATAATTTCTCAACACATCAACACCCCAACTTAAATTCTTACTTGTGCTCAAGCAACTAAAACTAAACTGAACAAATATTAGCAACAAATTAAAAAATGACTTTGATTAATTCTAACTATGAGTTTACTAGCATGTGACTTTGTACACTAACCCCACAATTTCAAAAATAAATTCAAGAGTTCTTCCATTATCAAATAAATAATTCATAAAGCTCAAATCTTAGATAATGACTAGATGCTCTAGGAACTAGATGTGCACAAGTACAATAATTAAAGAAGCTTACAAATTCACCAATTTCATGCAATTCAAGTGTCCTCACAAGGAAGGTCCTCAAACTCAACATATGATGATCAAATCATGAGACCTATAAAATTACTCACTCTCAGAGAAAGTCAAGTGTTACAAATATCATGTCATACGCTTACCCTTATTTTAAGTCATCACTACTTTAAGGAATGCTCGTGTTAGAAACTCAAAAGACTGATAAAATATTTGTTTGGGTACGAATGACTTTTGCCCTCCTTAAGCATTACAACTTTCACAATTTTCAATTCTTTCCTTCTTTTCTCCTTCTACTGTTCTTCTACCTTCTCTTTTCTAATCTAGTTTCCCCTTTTGTTCAATTATTTTTATGTTTCATTTTCTTCCTTGTTTTTCTTTTCTTTTCATTCTATTTTCATCTTTTTCTCTCTTTTCTTTACACTACTCACAATATATTTATGTTTTGCTTCCACCTCACTTTCCATGATAAATTTAGTCTTTTAGCGTTAAATTCATATTTTCAGCACTACAAGGAGGGATTGATTCAAAAGATGAATTCAATTTTGTCAAAAAAAAATTGGTATGTAATATGATAGCCGAACAGAAAAGTAAAATAGACTCAAAAGGGGATAACTAAGAACACTCAACTCACAAATAGGCTAGAAAAGCTCAAAAAAGGTTTACTCTCGTAAGAAACTTTAAGATTATATCCATAACCTAAATATTTCTATAAATTGCGGTGATAAACCAACTCGAAAAGTTTTAAATGATACTAACAATTAGAAGAGAGTAATCTATTTCTCACGACTCATGGCACATGAACTATATTAACAACTATATTTTCAGCTTTCATTGAGTATAAGACATGCAATCATCTCATAAAAATTCATACACTAGTAGTAAAAAAATCATAAAAATGAGGCATGCCTTGAAAACTCTCTTTTTACGATCAAATATTTTGAGGGGTATTTATAAAATATAGATATTAAAAAAAACATGCTAGAATCTATGCAAAAAAACCAATCAAGTTAAATTATCTGTCACTAGGCCATGATTACTCTAAATACACTCTTGAAAAAAACATCTAGGTAAAAAAGCCCAAGGGGAGTCAAATCAAAACTTAAGAATAATAAAAAATAACTATGTACATCTTACTTAATAGTTCAAAATATGTTACCCCCAACCTCAAATTTAAAACAAAACATTGTCCTTAATGCATAAATAAAGGTATAAGAGCAAAAGTTTGAGGGGCTTCCTGTAACACACTAGGTGCCCTCTTGAGTCTAGTTTGCTGAGACGGTGTATAAGAGCAAAAGTTTGAGGGGCTTCCTGTAACACAGTAGGTTCCCTCTTGAGTCTAGTTTTCTGAGACAACCTCTGTCTGGGCATTAGTGATCTTATTCTATGCTGCTGGAAAGGGTAATGGTGTAATGCCCTTCTTGAGCTCAAGGATTGTGATACTAGTGTCTCTGACAGGCAAAGTGCTGCCCACGAGTGGCTGAGGCACAGTATACCATTGTTGGGCTTCTACCTTTGGGGTAGAGCACTCGATCTCTACCACGCCTTATGAGGCGGGAGTAACTCCACTAATACCAACCATAGACATCTCCCTCTGAGATTGATCCATAGCCGCAATAATCATCTCATTCTCTATGGCACCGAAGGACTTATCTTTAACATGTTGGGCTTCTGCGCAAGCCCCTTCTACATCGATCTCCACATTATCATCATTTTGGAGTTTCTCCAGAACCCTCTCTTAAATCTTCTGTTAGATTGCTAGTTTTGATGATGTCAACCCCATACAGGGACCAGATCCCTTGTGCCGATGTTGATACTAATTTGAACTGGGCGGGAAATTTTTTTACAGTTGTAAAAGTGCTTTTTGGCAGTGAGTTGGTGAGTACAGCAGTGTGCAGCAGCGAAGCATAGAAGCAACCTAGGTCAAATAGGTCATATGTACTTGACCAATGAGAGAGTTTTCTTGTTGGGGTGAGCAATACTTTTTCCTTTTGTCCCTTGGACAACAAATATGTGGAAAAACCCAACAACTATCTCATTCAGAAAAATACACCTTTGCACCAAGCATATTCTCCTATCTGAAAAGGCAGCCATTGTTCCATTGTTTGAAAGCGAAGATCAAAGTTAATGTGCTCAAGATTTGAGGTTGCCATCAAAGAATAAGGAGTGTGTTGTAATAGATAGAAAACCTTGTCATTTGTACAAACTTGTTTTCTTATTTTCAAAGGGTTGTTTTCTTGTTTCTGTCGGCTAGAGTTAGTTGACATTTCGGCTAGAGTTAGCTTTGTATTTCCAGTTGAGTTTAGCTGGTATAGATGACAATGGAGTCATTGTGTGAAGTCTTGTAATAGAGGTGTTACAAGTGGGAGATTAGGAGGTTAATCTCTTAGTTTTATACTAGAGTCTGTAATCTTGTTGCTCAGATATAGTAGAGTGGTTTGAGAAATCCTACGAGGTAGGTCGTGTTTTTTTACTTCTTGTGAGCAAGGAGGTTTTCCACGTAAATATCGTGTGTCACTTTCTTACTGCCTTATTTACGTGTGTGTGTGTCTCTGTTTCTGTATAACCTGATAGAGGGACCAGGTCCTGAGTACGGTGGTCGACCCATATAACTTAACAATTGGTATCCAAGCAGGTTCTTTCTAAAAGGTTAACACCTAGAAAGAATCCTGTAAAAATATGGCAGCACCACTGAATCTGGAAGAGGAACAGTCTACTATAAGACCCCCTAGGTTTAATGGACAATATTACGGGTGGTGGAAGACAAGAATGCACGATTTTATCATGGCTGAGGATAGTGAGCTGTGGGATGTGGTGTTAGATGGACCTTATGTCCCCATGAAAACAGTAAAAGAAGGAGAGACAACCATCTTGATTCCCAAAACAAGAAAGGAGTTCAATGACAATGACAGAAAACTCATTGAAAAGAACTACAAAGCAAAGAAGCTCCTTGTTTGTGGCATAGGTCCAGAT
>JACEIK010002010.1:100756-138057 GCA_018107945.1 Datura stramonium | reverse complement strand
ATATATATATATTTGTTGTTATTTAATGTTGGCCTATGATGCCTACCAGTACATAGTGGTTGTACTGATTCTACTCTTTCACTTCTTTTTATTAAGTGTAGATTTTGATCCAAGAAGTTCAATCCGACTGCATCTCTAGTTAACGTTGATATCTGGTCTGAGGGTAAGCTGACTTCTATGCAGGCTCCCGCAGATCCTTCTTGCAGATGTCTTTCGTTTCCAGACACTGAATTATTTTTATTTATTTTTATACTATTCTTAGACACAATTTGTATAGTCCTTCGTACAACTTCTTTTTGTTCTTAGGAATTGTAAAAGTTAGACTTTCGCTATTTCATTTATAATTATGTCTTTGATGAAAATGCATGCATAAATGAATGGGAAAATGGGAAAATGATGGTTCACCCACTGGAGGGTTAGTGTGGCTGTCAAGAACAGCCACTTGGCCCATGACAAAGATAATATTAGAGCCTCAGGTTTGTTGATCTCATTGTACAAGGAGGTGTCCAGTAAAGTCTTGCAGGACGGTACAAAGATGTATATACTACTATTCGAGAGGCTACAGTACTTTTGGAAAAACTCAATTCTTTCTTTCCTTCGTGCTATTACTTGATTCCAATTGATATCTAGTGATCCAAATTGGTATATAAAAAATTCCTTTTTTTCTCTCACAGATGGTGAGGACACCCTTAGGAGGTGTCCGAGAAGAGGTACTCGATCCAGCTACTATGTTAGTGGCACATAGTAGAGGATGGGTTAAAGGGAAAGGATGAGGTTGTGGATGAAGAGAAGCTCCAGTCAGAAGCAGGGTTCGAGCTGCCGCTCTGACCCGGGAAAGGTCTGAGTCTCCCATTCTTCTGGAGGCCCGGGATAGGGTTGCAGAGGAGATAGCAGAGGAGGCATATATCCCGGTTTGGAAAGGCGTTACATCCACTCCGACTTCCTCATAGGTATTGGCTCAGGTTCTGACCTTGGTGAGTGGTTTAATGGGTAACGGAGCAGCACCAGTGGCTCTAGCAGGACACCACTCGGGGGTACAGCATGTTGCCGCTGTAGCATCCCGGATGGATGATATTTCTGACATAGGTATGTTTCCAAGATCGGTGGTTGAGTTGGTGATGAATGGAGAGGAACATGATTTATTTTGGAGGTTCATCAAGATGAAGCCTCCTATATTCTACGACATTAGACTGAGGATGCCTACGAATTCATCATCGACTACCATGAGAGGCTCTATAAGATGGGGGCTACGGAGAAATATGAGGCAAAGTTCATTACTTTTCAGCTTATGGAAGATTCTAAGCTCCGGTGGAGGGAATTTATGGAGTGCAGATTGACAGGATCACCGTAATTAATATGTACTCAGTTTTACTCTACTTTATTGGAGAAGTATGTACCTCGCACTTTACGAGATAGGAGGCGCGACAACTTCACCAGCATTGAGCAAGGCACCTCCTTAGTTGTAGCCTATGAGGCCTATTTCCACTCCCTGTCCAGGTATGCTTTACTCTTATTGCTCATAGAGGAGGAGAGAATCAGACGGTTTGTGAAAGGTATGAATATGGGACTCTAGTTATCAGCCTTGCTGATGTTCTCATCAGGTAGAACCTTTTAGTAGGTAGTTGAACATGTTAATAATATAGAGGGGCTTAAATAGGATGGGTATGTGAAAAATGACAAGAAGAAGGCTCGGAAGGGGAGCAATTTCAGTGGTTCTTTCTCTAGAGCCCCAATTCCTCAGGGGTACTCTGGATGCCCCATTCAGTCACCTATGCAGGTATTAGCTAGGGGTCGGCCAAGGGCCAGTTAGTGCACTTTAGGTATTGAGGGAGGTACAAAGATGGCTAATTCAGATTTTGAGGCCCGTCCTATCTCTTTCGTCCCAGCTCAGAGGCCTATGATGGATAAGGTCTGTCACGAGTGTGGTGAGTATGGCCACATTTAGAGGTGGTGCCCCAAGTTAGGTGAGGTAGTTCTTTCAGCAGGTAGGTGAGGTAGTGCTTTCAGCAAGGATTGGCCTCTGCTCGGGTAGGGCGGCCACTTAGTGGGTAGAGGTGGGGCGCAGCCTAGCAGAGGGGGTGCCCAGACTGGCAGAGGTGGTAGTCAAACCGGTAGAAGTGGTGCACAGTCCAGTAGTGGCGGGTCACAGATAGGTGGCCAAGCTCACTTCTAGGCATTTTCGAGAAGCCCTGAGATAGAGGCTTCAGATGTAGTTATTACAGGTACCATTCTTGTATTTGATCGCATGTCTACTATTTTATTTGATCCTAATTCTACCTTCTCGTATGTCTCTACTTATTTTGTTGTGGGTTTGAACCTTGTTTGTGATGTGCTTGATACTCTAATTTATATTTCTACTCCCGTTGGGGATTTTATGGTTGTTGATAGAGCTTATCATGCCTGTTCGGTAGGATTCATGGGGTATGAGACCTGGGTAGATTTGGTGATCTTGGATATAGTGGATTTTGATGTTATTCTTAGGATGAGATAGTTGTCTTCTTACCATGCTATTCTGGACTTTCATGCTAAGACAGTTACCATAATGATGCCTGATGTGTCTAGATTGGAGTGGAAGGGGTTGTAGCCCTACTCCTAAGAAAATTATTTCATTTATTCATGCCTGAAAACTAGTAGGGCAGGGGCATTTGGCGTATCTAGCCCATATTCGAGATACTAGGTATAGGTTCTGCCCATAGAGTCAGTTTCGGTTGTTCATGAGTTTATAGAGGTATTTTCCATGGATTTGCCTAGCATGCCACCAGATACAATATTGATTTATGCATGGACTTAGAGGCAAGGACCCAACATATTTCCATTCTTCCATATCGGATGACACCAGCTGAGTTGAGGGAACTGAGAGAACAGCTTCAAGAACTGCTTAGTATAGGGTTTATATATCCGAGTATCTCTCTATGGGGTGCTCCTATATTATTTGTTAATAAGAAGGATGGGAGTATGCAGATGTGTATCAACTACCATCAGTTGAACAAGGTAAACATCTGAAATAAAAACCCCTTTCCCCGAATAACAATTAGGATTTTTTTTGGAAATTGGAAGAAGATACTAATTCATGATCTTGCATGATGTGATCAATCAAGTATTTCAAAGTCCCAATATTTATTACCGATCAGGATTGGATCATAATGGAATTTCGGTCTATACCAGCACCATAATATTAGATGATCAGCTTCAAGGTGCATCGATATTTTCAAAAATTGACTTGAGTTTAAGTTATCACCAGTTAAATATCTGTGTCGAGGACATTCCAAAATTGGCTTTACGGACCAGGTATGGGCATTATGAGTTTTTAGTTATGTTGTTTGGACTTACTAATTCTCTAGTTACTTTTATGAGCTTGATGAATGGGATTTTTAGCCTGGTGAATGGGATTTTTAAGCCTTACATAGATTCATTCATAAATTTTTTTATTAATGATATCCTAGTACATTCAAAGAGTAAACATGAACATAAGGATCATTTGTGGATTTCTTGGGGTTATTGAAGGATAAACAATTGTATGCAACATTTTCTAAGTGTGAATTTTGGCTGGCATCTGTATGCTTTTTAGAATATGTGGTCGAAAGGGATTATAATTGATCTGTAGAAAGTGGAGGTAGTTAAGAATTAGGCTAGGCCCACATTGGTGAAATTTTTTTGTAGTTTTGTGGGGTTGTCTAGCTACTACTACCAATTTGTGAAGGGATTCACTGTTATTGCATCTCGATTGACCCGACTAACTCAGAAGAATGTACCCTTCCAATGGTTCGATGAATGTGAGGAGAGCTTTCAAAAGCTCAAGACCCTATTGACTACATCTCATATCCTGACGTTGCTTGTGGAAGGTAATGATTTTGTGGTTTATTGTGATGCCTCATGATCTAGTTTGGGTGATGTTTTAATGTAGAATAAATAGGTCAATTGCGTATGCTTCCAGGAAGCTAAAGGTGCATGAGAAAAACTACCCTATGCCATGACTTGGAGTAGGCAGCAGTGGCATTTTCCTTAAATATTTGGAGGCACCATCTGTATGAGGTTCTTTGTGAGGTGTTCTCTAACCATCACAACATATAGTATGTATTTACCTAGAGGGATCTTAATTTGAGAAAATGAAGATACATGGAGTTGCTCAAAGATTATGATGTCACTATCCCGTACCATCCCGGTAAAGCCAATGTGGTGGCTGATGCATTGAGAAAAAAGTCAAAAAGTATAGGTAGCTTGGATTGTTCGAAGGCTACCAAGCATCCCTAGCGAAAGACATTCATAAGCTAGCTAATAGCTTTATGAGACTTACACTGTCTGAGTGGGGTGGATTATTGGCTAGCATAGAGGCCAGATAATCATTTCTGGATGCGATTAAATCCAGAAAGTTTAAAGATGCCAAACTGAGTAAGATTTATGATAAGGTCTTGTGGGGGGAGGCCAAGGAGGCAATGATCAATAATAAAGGTGTCTTGAGAATAAAGGAGCGGGTAAGTGTTCCTGGGTGGATGATTTGATCAAAACATACTATCGGAGGCTCACAGTTTGAGGTATTCTATACATCTTTATGCTACCAAGATGTTTCGTGATCTGAAACAACACTATTGGTAAGGAAGGATGAAGAGGGATATTATGGAGTACATTGCCCAATGCTTAAATGAACACAGGGTGAAGTATGAACACCAGACCTGGGGGTAGTACTTGAGAGGATGCCCATTCCTGAATGGAAGTGGGAGAGGATAGCAATGGACTTCATGGTTGGTTTTCTGAAGACCTTGGGAAAGTTTAACTCACTTTGGGTCATTGTTGATAAACTGACTAAGTCTACCCACTTTGTGCTAATTCAAGTGACTTACAATGCAGAAAAGTTGGCCAAGCTATATGTTCGGAAAGTGGTTCGGTTGCATGGGGTTTTGATTTCAATTATCTCAGATTGAGGTACGTAGTTTGCTTCTAACTTTTAGAGAACCTTGCAGGTTGAACTGGGTACTAGGCTGGACTTAAGAAGGATGTTCCACCCTCAAACCGATGAGTATTTGGAGAGGACGATCTAGGTGGTAGAGGATATGCTCCGGGCTTGTGTGATTGACTTTTGGGATCATTGAGACTAGTTCCTACCATTCGCAGAATTTGCATACAACAACAGTTATCACTCAAGCATCGGTATGGCGCTATTTGAGGCTTTATATGGAAAGATATGTAGATCCCTATAGGCTAGTTTAATGCCTTCGAGGTAAGGCCATGGGCTACTGATTTGTTGAAGGAATCCTTAGAAAAGGTCGAGGTGATTCAAGAGAAACTCTTGGTAGCTCAGAGTAGACAGAAGCAATATGTTGACCAAAAAGTTAGAGATATGGAGTTCATGGTCGGAGAGCAAGTCTTTCTCAATGTTTCACCCATGAAAGGTGTAATGTGGTCTGGGAAATGAAGCAAGCTCAGCCCGAGATATATTATCCCATTTGAGGTTCTTTGACATGTGGGAGAGGTGACTTATGAGTTGGCCTTGCCTCTAGGCTTGTCTAGAGTTCATCTTATATTTCATGTCTCAATATTGAAGAAGTATCATAGAGATGACACTTACATAATATGTTCAGTATTACATGATAAGAATATGTACTATGCGTAGGAACTAGTGGCTATACTATATACAGAGGTCCACAAGTTGAGGTCTAAGTAGATTGCGACATTGAAGGTCTAATGGAAGAACTGTCCCGTAGAAGAGGCCATTTGAGAGACGGAGGAAAACTTGCATGAAAAATCCTCAGAGCTGAAGGGCCATTTGGGGTTTTCACCAGATTATTCTAAAGCACGAACTTCTAAAGCTGAAGGGCGATTTTTCCAAGGGCAGAGCAATTCTTCTTCCCAAGGTAAGGTTTACGTATTATTCTTTCCCTCATTCAATTTCCTAACACCCTAGAATCAAAGACTAGGATTTAATGGTGAATTATTACCTAAGAACCCTAGGGTTGTGAAAACTAGGACTAATGAAAGGAGAATGGTTGCATATTGATTCCTTTCCCTAGTGAGTAATTAACACTTCCTAGAGTGAATGTGATTGTAGAACTTTGTTTGTATGATAGTTGAGACCTAGAAATACATGAAGTTGAAACCTTTAACCTTAAAAATTGCTTTAAAGGGCTTAGAAGAGTAGAAAACTCCATGAACTAGGTTTGAGTAACCATTATAGGACCGAACTATGGTAATTACACTTTTGAACATCGAATTAGACCGTAATATAGGGTAGAGTTGGGTGGTTTTGAATTTTCCAAGACCCTTATTTGAAGAGAAGATAAAAAGTACTCTTGTGATTGTTGTTCATAAATTTCAAGCATTTCAAGGCTTTGAGAAAAGGCAAGGCTCCATCAGAGTAGCTTGATACTCGAGTCCTCCAGTCATGGTAGGTTATGGTTTATGAGAAGTTAGACTTTATTTAATGATTAATATGTGTCATAATTTGATAACCATGATGAATTGGTCTCTGGACATTGTGTGTGCTAGAATTATGATGGGTTGGTTATGTTTGCGAATGAACTTTGAAATGTGTAGTTGTAACTAATGATATGATTTAAAGTGAAAATTGTGATAACCGACGTGTACTTATGAATTGTCATATGTGTTGACTGAATTATAGCATGTTGAATTGTGTTGATCAATGTTGGTTACTAAATCCTGCTGAATTACCATGTGAGTTGACTGATTCATAGCATATTGACTATGATGATGAAAGTGGGTGGTATATCTTTTCCTGAAATGAGTGGCTCGTGTCCGAGGTGAGAATCCGAACGAGCGAGAGGCTAATTGATTGAGCACCTAAAAATACTTGAAGATGAGTGACTCATGTCCGAGAGGAGTATCCGAGAGAGAAGATGAGTGGAAGCTGGTAGCATGCTGGTATAGTACATGAATTATTAGAGTCCCCTACAGGTCATGACCGGAAGAACAAATATAAGACCCTCTGACATGTCTGTACAATATGTGAGAAAGAGTTACGTGCATAGACATCAGATTATATGCGACTGATGAGTGGTCTATGTGAAACCAAGTTGGTTAAGAGATGAGGAATTATGAGACAGGGTTATTTACCTGTGTGTTGCAATGTGCATATGACTTATTACATATTTATGTTTTGTTTATATTGCAAGCCTGTGATGTGTTGTGAATTGAATATTGAATACTATTTACATGTTTCAGTTGGTAGATTATGTTAGACTTGGTGTACGAATATACTTTTGGTTGTTAATAGTATAGGAACTGTGGAAAGATGAAGGTTGTTGTCGAAGTCAAGCTACTTCCTAGAGCAGTACCGCTGCAATGACACTCTTCTGCTGTGGCAAGATCGCACAGTCAAGTGACCGCTGTAGCGAGGCTGAAATAGTGTGCAGGCTAACTGTGCTCGAGAACTGGTTACATTGAATTTATAATTTGCATGCTTGTTGTCTTCTTTGAATGCTAGGCAGTTTATTGAATTATGGTGTGTGTGTGTGTGTATGTTGTTATTTAAGGTCGGTGTATGATGTCTACCAGTATATAGTGATTGTACTGATGCTACTCCTATACTTCTTTTTATTGAATGCAGACTGCAATCCAGAAGGTTCAACCCGATCAAATCTCTAGTTGATGTTTATATTCGATATAAAGGTGAGCTGACTTCTATCCGTACTGTTGCAAATCCTCCTTGAAAATGTCTTTTGTTTCTAGCCACTGAACTATTTTTATTTGTTTTTATACTATTCTTAGACATGATTTGTATAGTCCTTCGTATAATGACTTTCAGTTGTTGGGAATTGAAATAGTTAGACTTCCGCTATTTCTCTTATAATTATGTCTTTGATTAAAATGCATGCATAACTAAATGGGAAAATGGAGAAATGATGGTTCGCCCATCGGAGGGTTAGTATGGGTGCCAACCATGGCTACTTTGGTCGTGACAACTATTACAATCTCAAAGATTCGAAAGTCATTATACAGGACTGTGAATAAAAAAACATCTAAGAGTAGTGAATCCCAAGAAAACAAAATAGTGTCTGGAGTGAATAAGACCCATGGAATCCTGGAGAGAATCAGCCCACCCTCAAATCGGTCGATGGTAGTGCTAGAGATGTGGTCTGGAAGAGTTTTCTAGATTACAGTTTGCACTCACTAAAAGAAATGCAAGAGTAGCATCAATACAAATACAATGTACTGATAGGCATCATAATCCGGCCTTGAATAATAACAAGTATATAATATAACTAAACAAACAAGCAACAGACACCAACAATTAGACATAAAAATCATCCAACTCATAAATCTAAGTAATCACTAATGTTAAGCAGTCATATTCACATTTTCAGTCCTAAGGTTACCAATCAACAGGAATATATATATATGAACCTCAAAATTAGACAACAAAACATCACAAATTCACAAGTCTATAACGTAAGCAAGTCATAATAAATGAAATAGAATTATGCTCATATTGAACATACAACTATTTAGCTCTATATCTCATCAATTTCACATCTGTATCAAACCTGGTCTCATATCAGTCATTCATCAGTCTCATATTTGTACACACGTGCAAGAGGGTCTTATGTTTTTCCTTCTAGTTATGACTTGCAGGAGACTCTAAAAATCTATGTATTGTACTGGCACAGTACCTGCTCCTGCTCATCTACTTGTCTGGATGCTCTCCTAGGACACGAGTCACGTATATCACAACCTCTCACTCAAATACTCACCTCGAGTCATCTCCGAGTATTTATATAAATACTTCATCAACACACAACCGCTCATCTGAATACTCCCTTAGGACATGAGCCTCTCATCTCAAAATAATGGTGCATACCCAAACATTACCAGCATACGTTAATATCTTCTCAAATCAGTCATCAAATAAGATAAATTATAAGTACATATCAATTATCACAATCGCACTTCAAAATCATGAATAATATTCACAGACTAAGATAATTAAGAACTCATTTTGAATGGTACAACTAAGTCACAATAGTCTCTATCGAAATCAAAGTCTGAAAACCAACCAAGCATGCTCATCAAGTCACAAAACATACAACGCACTAAATAAAGTCTAAAAACATATAAAATCGTAACCTACCTCAACTGAAGGATTTGAATGTCAAGCTACTCCGCAGGATCTTTGCCTTTTCTCAATGCCTCAAAATGTTCAAAATCTAAAATAAGTAAATAAAGAACATTCAATAGTCTACTTCTCCGATAAAGAACTTGGGAATTCAAACCTACCCTATTACTCCCATTATCACGGTTCAATTTCTTACCCGCAATGTAATTTATCATGCTCTACTCCCACAATGATCCTTCCAGCTATTTCATGGAGTGTTTACTCCTTAAATCCTTTTCAAGTAGTTTTTAATGCTAAAGGACCAAACTTAATGATCATATAGTTCTCACATTACCATTATTACGCACTATAATAATCAATTTCATCCTAGAAGTGTTAGTTATTCACTTAGAAGCCTAGGAATCAATAATTATCAACACCCGAACAACTTATCCTTACTTTCATAGTTCTATGGTTCTTAGCTAGAATTTCACCATTAAGGATCACTAATTGATTCTAGGGTGTTATAGGGTTAGGGTATGGAGGGATTAACCAGGAAATCTTACCTTGAAAAGAAAAAAAGTGCTCTTCCCATGAAAAATCGCTCTTAAGCTCTCAAATTTTGTGCCTTAGAATAATGGGGATGAAAAGCCCAAAATTCAGACTTAAACAGATATTCTGCCTCACATCGTCTGCTGCAGCGGTCACTTTCTTGTTGCAGAGGATCCCACTATAGTGATCCAAGATCTTGCTACAGTGGACCCGTCGATCTTTTCACGGCCGCTACCACGAGCACTCCGACTGCTACAGCGTTCTCGCTGCAGCAAAAATTCCACCGCTGCAGCAGTGTCTGCTAACCAGTAGCTCGATAATTCTGACGCTTTTTTATTTTCAAAACACAAGTCTTTCATCCCGACTTTGCAACACCCTCAAAATATGCACTTAATAATGGTATGAATCCACTCGTTGTCTCTGAATTCCCTACAGAGGTATAGTTTACTAGGACACCTCCTAATGGAATAAAACACATGAAGATTTCAATCAAAACTAATCACATTACAATTTTTAAAACCACCCCATTTTGGAGTTTTTAATAACTCACTTCTACTATGGGGACTCTAAAGGGTGTTACGACCCTAACCATTCTATAACGACTGGATGGGTCATTACATAAACAAAAGTATTACGTCTTAAAATTATATGTTGCTAATATATTATTAGAAAATATTCTAATCTACATTATAAATTATATTAACTTTTTTCATAGCAATATCTTATTTAAATTCAAATACATCACACTATAATTAGTGACTTTGCAATACATTTTCTCAATCGTTAGTAATACTAATTAATTGATTATATTTAGTTAAATGCAAGTATTACGTCTTAAAATTATGTGTTGTTGGTGTATTATATGTAATGTTCTAATCTATATTATAAATCATATTAACTTCTTCATAGCAGTAACTGATTTCAATTCAAATACATCATGCCATAATTAGTAACTTTATAATAAATTGTCACTATCTATCGTTGTCTAGCAATACTAATTAATTGATTATGATTAGTTAAATGGAAGTATTACATCTTAAAATTATATGTTGTGGATGTATTATAGGAAATATTCTAATCTATATTATAAATTATATTAACATTTTCATAGCAATATCTAATTTAAATTTAAATATNCGTTCAAAATGTTGCATAACTTGCAATTTTATTAAAAATAGAGTCACCACCTAATTATTATGAAAATTTTAAAACTATTTTTTTAAAGGTATTTTAGAAAACCTTTATTAAAAACCAGAGTCTGAGTAATGGTTCAAATGATTTTTTAAAGAAGGTGTTAAGCACTTTAAAAAATTCGCAAATATGATTATCAACGAATTTATGTGGCTAAAATAATATAAATTGAAAAACATTGTTTTTAATAAATAAGATGTATTAGCATCTTTGATTATTCGTCAATTCAATTGTGAATTAATTCATAATCTTAGCTAATTGAAAAGAGATTAACTCCCTAAATATGTAAGATTTACTAAGTTTTTAAATTATATGTGTAATTCAATTTCTCAATCCGTTAGCGAATCCACTTGTTTGTAACTTAAAATATATAAAGACATCTAAATTAATTAGCAACACACATTTTAATTTGTAAAGAAAATAATTTTTGCCCTTAACGTAACTATCATCAGAACTCCCTTTCCACGTTAGTCTTTAAGTTTCAAACCCCTTTTTAAGAATCAACAATAATCCAATTTTGAAGAACTTTGATAATATATATACTTGAAAATAATTACGTGGCTCAAATATAAAGACTAAAAAAAATGTAAACTAACTTGATTAAAACTTGTTCATAATTTTTATTTATTTTATAGAAATTTTAAGCATTTCATTAAATAAGAAAGCATGTAAGCAATAAGTTTGAAGAAATAGAACTTATTCTGGTGACTTGGATAAAATCATCTACTCGGCATTCATCTAGCACTAAGAAATATTTTGAAATGTTAGTATTCAAGTTTGAATAAATTTAAAAAAACTTATAAGAAAGCATAAGGTAGAAAAAAGAATAATGGACTGCTCTTGGTCCAACTCTAATCGCTGCAATTCATTGCTCCTGCTGTTAATCCGCAAAATCATTTATTCTTTTCTATTCGATTATGTTATGAGAGGAAGAAAATGACTGAAAGGTGGATGCAAGCGCTAACTCTCACGAAGATACTGAGTCATAAAAGAGGAGTCTTTGATGTGTCGTGAATTTACGGCACTAGCGACGCTTAAAACTCTGTGAATGCGCATGACTTTAGGTATATTTATGTGGATATGACGCATTTTGGTAGTTTTGCAGGTAAAACAGGCCGTGGGAGCCAAAACTGAGAAAAAGGACAGAACACAGAAAAAAATATCTCAGACGAGCTGAACTACGGACCGTTGATCCTTGCTATGGGCCGTCCTGGTAAGCCGTTGCAATCAATTCAGTGAAGTGTTAAGCAGGGTGCCAAGCAACGACTGAACCCCACAGATCGTACTAGCTTACAACGGACCATTTTGATTGGCCGTGGGTTGAAACAGAGAGAGTGTTAAAATGAAATCTCATACGACGGATGGTTCCTAAGGATCATGTGAACTTATAACGAACCGTCCTGTCCGATCGTGGAAAGAATCAGAGAAGAATGATTAAGAGCAGGCTGCATCCAACGGATAGACAGGACGGGCCTTACCTTCTAAGGACGGGTCTCTGAGTACTTGTACCTCTAGGTTCAGAAACAATGTCCAGGAGGCCAGGAAACAACGGACTGGACCAACGGCTCGTAGGATATCATAACAAGCCGTTGTTTAAGGCCAGATGCTGAAAGAAGACAAGTATGAGGGAAGCAACGACTGGAACAATGGACACTCTAACGACCCGTTGAAGCTACCAACGGACAGTATTACCTGCCGACACCAGAATCTTAGTTGATTTAGGAAAGGATTTGTTTCATGTCTATAAATATTTTATTTAGGTTTATTTTACGAGTTATGAAATTCTATGATTTTGAACAGTATTTTTGGGTGTTATTGACTGCCATCAAGGTTCAAGAAACGAAGTTTATAATTTTGTTCTTGAATTTGGAGGATTAAAACAATCTTGAATTTTTGTTCTTTGGTTTTGCTGATTTATTCAATACGAGTGGTTTCTCCTACAAATTTTTATAAGTTACAATTATGATTTCTTCTTTATTTTGTAATTGTGATCATTCAAATATGAGTAGCTAAATCCATAACTAGGGTTGTGGAAACCATGATGAATTAACACACATAGGTAAAATACTTAGCGAATCTTGAACGGGGTTTATGCATGTATTATTTTTTTCTTCATTTTAATTGCTTCTTAACGGTTGCAAACATTGGAAATTGCCTTATTCTTACTCACCAGATCAAGGGAGTAGTGAATGGGAAAAGGAATTAACAACGGAGATTTAAGGCTATCAACCCTCATCTAATAGCTTGACCTTGTCCGAGAATAGCTAATCCGATATTAAGGGTAAGAGTTAATTAAGTATACACTTGCATACGGATCAAGTTGCGTGGTGATAATCATCTGGATTGAGGACCAACCATTTAGGTGAATTTAACTTACCGATTTGCATTCTAAATACCGGAATAGATCACTAGTATAAAAAGCCTTGAGGTTATGAAGTCACGGGGAACACAATCCTAGCCAACTCACTTATTGAATACAATCGAAATTAAATCAAGAGTCTAATCATTAGTTTTACTACTTATCATTATTTTGTGTTTCAAACCTTCCCCCCTAGGATATAAGCAAGCCGATAGTATTAGCTACATGCATTAACTAAAGTTCTCGTCATAGTCCTCGTGGGATTCGACCCCAACCCTTTTTGGGTTCTATAATTGACATCGACCACTTTATATCTCATTTACGAGGTGTAATTTAGGCGACATCAAATTTTGGCGCCGTTGTCGGGAAATACGGCTTAGGATTTTGTTAATTGTGTTTGCTAGACTGTTGGTCCTTATTTTATTTTTATTTTTTTTCTTTGTTGTTTTTGTTCTTAACAGGTCTCAGGTTCGTGCATGCCCATTACTAGGAGCCGAGGTGACACTCCCCACCTTGAGAGACATGACTGACACCTGGTGCCATGCTGGGATCTAAACTGACCTGACTGGGCTTATGCATTTCTGGTGCATGCCTACTCTTCAAATCAAGAAAAAAACGAGCTATATCTCGGCTATAAACACAGCCTTCGGCCGACAAGGCCTCATAGCCACCTATAAAAAGAAAATATCTAACCAACGACACGCAATGAAGGGATCCTATACGGGCCGACAAGACCACCATGCTGTCTAGTTATAGCAGAATGAAAACAGGTAGTCATAATTATACTATAGTCGACAAGGCTGCTAACTAAAAGCTAAATTAGGTCCTACATAGGCCCCATAGCCAACAACAAAATCAATAACTGAGAATCTGTAGCCTGCAAGCCTCTAAGAGTGGAATCATGGTCGGTACAGGGCCACAACCTACTCATAAACTGTACAATAAGAGAGCACACCTTCTAACTAACAACCCCGAAAAAAAGGAGTTGATTAGACTGCTGACTCTGACTGATGACTAGGAGGTCCTAAACCGCATCTAACCGTACCTATAGGCAAGTAATGCAGCGCCCCAAAGATGGGCGTTAGTAAAATATGTACCGAATATATAAGGTAGTAATGAAAATGACTGAATCGTACTGATAATGAAACTGGAAACGATTCAATAGGAAGGATAAGAGATACAACCTAGATTTCCCTACAACGTGCTGTATAAATAACAATAAATAATGCAAAAAAGAACCTTACTTGGTCTCCATAAGCCCGAAAGGTACAACCATCACAAAATAAATCGCCCAGGGCCCCTATAAGCCCTGAAGAGCACACTTCAATCTATATACCCCTAACAAGGTCAAAATAAGTCAAAAGGTAACTATAGCCAACCTGCATGTCTCCTGGGTCTGCAACTGAGCCCGCTCGACTCTTGTAGCTGTGTCCGAGTCTGCTAGACTCCTGTAACTGCACCTTGGGCACATAGGCTCAATTAGGGTCAGTGATGCCGATACGACATAAAAATAATAGTACAACATGGATGGACTGTAATATGGACCTTGGGCCTGAGTATAGTCCCTTGGGACAACATATAGCTCCTCAGAGCAATCCATATAGCCTCAAAGGCGATGACACAACTAGTAACCCGAAGGTTGGTCAACAGAAGGCTATATAGGGTAGGGTCAGTCTCAATCTAAATAAAAAATGCTAATCTCAAACTAACAGTAGCAGCTAACCACAATATACATGCTTCTGGCTTTCTTACAAGGACTTAGGTCGTATTACAATATGACAGGAATAACTTGCCGAAGGAATTCACCTTAACATACCTCGAACGCTGACTTTCGTTTAATTGGCGAGTTTCAACTTGTAAACAGCAGTTCCACCCAACTACAACCTTTATGCTGAGAGAATAGGGATAATTTCAATACTAAATTTGGCAAATAATGACAACTTTTGATAATAATATCAACTACAATTCAACTCTGAGTAACTCGACCGAAAACCTGCAATATCTCGAGAGTTCAGAAGGGAAAAATGCTTACCTAATGCCTGTGGCCATTTAGGATTCAATTTGGAGTTATTATGAAAACTTTTACTCGACGGGGTTCCGGTATACCGAGTGAATTTTCAAGAAATAACTTCGTAGAAATGCTTTCCGTAGGCCTAGAACTTGTTACCCGAAGTTAATTTGCGTTTAGATGGCGTTTGATAGCGTAATTTGATGAAATCCTATTGAAATTTGCATGCTCTCTTTAATTTTTGTGGGGGGTTTTATTTGAAGAATGAAGGAAATAAACAAGGGACTTATACACACATACACACACACACACACATGTGCAGTGGAAGGGGATGGCGCCTTGCGTTGTCCAATGCCCCTACTAGCTTGTCGCGCCGCGCCCCTCAGTGCGCTAGGCCAAGATGCCCCTACTGGCTTGTCGCGCCGCGCCCCTCGCATCTTGGCCTCGTCTGACCCTGCTTCTGAGGCTCTTCCTACACACGTCAAGCTCTCATTACTCGTCACAAATCCATGCGTACGTCTACTAACATTTTACGGGGTGTAACATCCTCCCCCCTTAGGAACATTTGTCCTCGAATGTCATCCTCAGGCTTAAAGGAGTTAACTCTTTTGACTAATACTTGTAAAAATTTTGGCAGATTCTCCTCTATATTATGGACTATCTGGGAATCTGAAATGCAGAAAAATCCAACATAGGCGTCTCACAGGACGCTATAAACAGTTATTCAACAATAAAGAGGTAACCAGCCAAACAGTACTAACGATATAAGCAGATAAATAGCAACTGAACAACAACCTCACCTCACTGCATATTCTTGTTCAAACCTGAAATAAGTGAGGATATCTAGATTTCATGTCGTCCTCAGCTTCCCAGGTCATCTCTTCTTTATTTCTGTTCCTTCACAGAACTTTAACGGAGGCCACATCTTTAGTCCTTAATCTACGAACCTGCCGATCTAGTATAGAAACTGGAACCTCTTCGTAGGCTAACTCCTCAGTAACTTGAACATCTTTAACTGGCACAACTCAAAACGGGTTCCCTATGCATTTCCGCAACATTGACACGTGAAAGACTGGATGGACAAATTCTAGCTCTGGAGGCAATTCTAGCTCATATGCCACTCGGCCTATTCTCCAGAGGATTCGATATGTGCCAATGAACCTAGGATTAAGCTTGCCCTTATTTCCAAACCTCATCACGCCCTTCATCGGCGAAACTTTGAGGAATACCCAATCATCAACCTCGAATTCCAGGTCTCTACGCTGCAAGTCGGAATAGGACTTTGGGCGACTCTGGGATGTTAACAAGCGCTCTCTGATGAGTTTTACTTTCTTTTATAACTGGTGGATCATATCAGGTCCAACTAACCCTCACTCCCCTACTTCGAACCATCCGATGGGGGACCTACATTTTCACCCATACAAGGCCTCATAAGGTGCCATCTGAATTGTAGAATGATAACTATTATTATATGCAAATTCGATAAGGGGTAGATGCTCATCCCAACTTCCTTCGAAGTCTAGTACACATGCCCGTAACACATCCTCGAGCGTTTGAATTGTGCGCTCTAGCTGACCGTCTGTCTGAGGATGGAATGTTGTACTCAGATTAACCTGTGTCCCCAGACCCTTCTGAAATGACTGCCAGAATCTAGCTATAAATTGTGCCCCTCTATTATAAATAATAGATGCGGGGACACTATGTAGTTGGACTATCTCTTTAATATACAACTCAACATAGTCTTCGGCAAAAAAGGAAGTCCTGATTGGTAAGAAATGAGCTGACTTCATTAATCTGTTGACAATGACCAAATAGGATCGAATCTACACCTGGTACGAGGTAATCCTGTCACAAAGTCCATGTTAATTGCTTCCTATTTCCACATAGGCACCGCTATCTCCTATGTCAATCCATCGGGTTTTTGATGTTCGACGTTTACCTGCTGGCAGTTAGGACACTGTGCTACAAATTTCACTACACCCTTTTTCATTCCAGGCCACCAATCTATTTTCTTTATGTCATGGTACATCTTCGTTGAACCTGGATGAAGAGAATAACGAGAATAATGTACCTTTGCCATGATCTACTGGTGAAGTCCCGCCACATCTGGAACACAGAGGCGACCCTTAAATCTCAAGACCCCATATTCTGTCAATTCAAAGACCGTTAATTCGCCTTGCTGAATCTTACTTTTGAGCTGTACTAGGTTAGGATCCTCATACTTCCACTCTTTTACCTCCATAACCAGGGATGATACTGCGGTATTCTGAATCACATCCCCATTATCCTCTGAATCTACTATCCGGACGGCTAAGCTGGCTAACCAGTGCAGCTCTCGAGCCATTTCCCGCTATTCTAGCCTTAGGTGTGCCAAGCTTCCCATAGATCTGCGGCTAAGTGCATCTGCTACAATATTAGCTTTCCTTGGGTGGTATAAAATGTTTACGTAGTAGTCTTTCAGTAATTCTAGCCAACGACGTTGCCACAAATTCAATTCCTTCTGTGTGAAGATGTACTGGAGGATTTTATGATCAGTAAAAATATCCACATTCACCCCATACAGGTAATGCCTCCATATTTTCAAGGCATGAATCACTGCAGCTAACTCCTAATCATGGGCGGATAGTTCTTTTCATGCTTCCTAAGATGCCTCGAAGCATAAGCAATTACCTTACCGTGCTGCATCAGGATGCACCCTAACCCAACTCCTGAAGCGTCACAGTATATAACATAACCCTCTGAACCTTCTGACAAGGCTAGCACTGGTGCCGATGTCAATCTGTTTTTCAATTCCTGGAAACTCTGCTCATAGGCCTCGGTCCAATGAAATTTAGATGCTTTCTGAGTCAATTTAGTCAAAGGCGCTGACAGGGTAGAAAATCCTTCCACAAACCTTCTGTAATACCCGGCTAATCCCAGGAAACTGCAAACTTCCGTTGGAGTGGTAGGTCTAGGCCAAGTCTTTACTGCCTCAATTTTTTTTGAATCAACCTGAATACCATCCTATGATATAATATGGCCCAGGAAAGCCATGGAATTCCGCCAGAACTCATATTTAAAAAGTTTTGCATATAACCGGTGATCTCTAAGAATATGAAGTACCATTCGCATATGATCTCTGT
The DNA here is from genome assembly GCA_018107945.1 of Datura stramonium. NCBI lineage: Eukaryota > Viridiplantae > Streptophyta > Magnoliopsida > Solanales > Solanaceae > Datura > Datura stramonium. The sequence continues at coordinate 119,782 of JACEIK010002010.1, read as the reverse complement.
GTTCTGCTTCCGAACAGGAATACACCAGGATGTCATTGATGAATATTATCACAAACAGATCTAAATTTGGCTTGAAGATGCTGTTCATCAGATCAATGAACACTACTAGGACATTCGTCAACCTGAAGGATATGACTAGGAATTCAAAATACCTGTTCCTGAAAGCTGTGTTCGGGATATCTCTCTCCCGAACCCGTACCTGATGATATTCCGACCTTAAGTTGATCTTCAAAAAATATTTTTCCCCTTGCAACTGGTCAAACAAATCATTTATCCTAGGAAGAGGGTATTTTTGTTGATAGTAACCTTGTTCAACTGTCGATAATCTATACACATGTGGAGGGAGGCATCTTTCTTTCTCACAAACAAAACTGGCGCACCCCACGGTGACGTACTCGGCCTGATAAATCCCTTAGCTAACAATCTTTCAACTATTCTTTCAATTCTCTCAATTTAGCAGGAGCCATTCAGTACGGAGGAATGGATATAGGCTGAGTACCTGGTAGCAAGTCGATAGAGAAATCGATTTCCCGTTTCTGGGGGAATACCAGGAAGTTCATCCGAAAACACATCTGGAAACTCATTAACCATTGGGATGGACTGAAGAGTCGGGGATTCTGCTTGCACATTCTGAACCCTAACAATATGATAAATACAACCCTTTGCTATCAATATTTTCTCCCAAAGATAGGATATGAACCTACCTTTTGGTGTAGCTACACTGCCCTTCCACTCTCACACTACCTCCACTGGAAAGTGGAATCGTACAGTCTTGGTCAAACACTCTACATTAGCATAATATAGTGCTAGCTAATCCATGCCCATAATTGTATCTAAATCAATCATTTCCAGCTCCACTAAATCTGCTAAAGTCTGGCGATTGGCAACCTTTACTGTTCAACCTCAGTAAATACTTTTAGCTATAGTGGAATCACCGACAGGTGTAGACACCAAGAAGGGTCGCTGAAGAAATTCCGGTGTTATGCCAAACGTTCGGGCCACTAATGGGGTAACATAGGACAAAGTGAAACCTGGGTCTATCAAAACATGAACCGAGTCAGAGAAAATGTACAGCATACCTATCACAACATCCGGTGATGACTCTGACTCTTGTTGCCCCGGTAAGGCATAAGTGCGATCCGGACCGTTGGTTGAGCTGGATGCCCCTGACCTGCCTCGGCCTCTGCCTGCTGGAGCTGAGGGCCTGCACCCTGCTGAAGGTGCTGGGGCATATGACCCTGCTGAAGATCTGTCCTATTGGTCTCGATCACCCTGAACTCTAGTTGGACAATCCCTCATTATGTGACCCTCTTGTCCACAGGTGTAAAAAGCGGTAGAACCATATCTGCATGCCCCAAAATGACGTCGACCGCAAATAACACAACGTGGCACCATGGACCTGCTTTTATTTGCCCCCCTCTGCTGCTGAGAGCCTGATGTCTGTGAGCTCTCGCTGGGTCCTGACTGCCCCCAGTAGTCTGATCTACCACCCTGCTGCCGTTGAAGAGGTGGGGGTCTAGGTGGCTTGCCTGATATTCGCGGCCTAGGTCCACCCTGCAATTCTGCCTGCATATCACTGGGTCTTTCCCTACAGCGCTGCCCTTGATTTGTTCTTTCTATATCCCGTTGTCGCTGCCTAATCCCCTCAATATTCAGAGCAAAGGCTTGAATGCGAGCGATGTCCACGTCCTCCCGTGAAGTAGCTGTAACACAAGTTTCCATATACTCTGGGAGCAGCCCCTTAATAAACCGATGTAATCTAGCTGGCATGGTATCTACAAAAGCTGGCGCATACCTGGCCAAGGAATCAAACCTCATTGCATATTCTCAGACACTCATCGAGCCTTGCTACAGGTTCAAAAATTGATCTATCTGATCTTGTCGAATTTCTCGCGACAAGTAGTGATCTAGGAAAGCCTCTGAGAAACTTGGCCAAGTTGGAGGGGGAGCGTCTCTACCTCGGGACCTCTCCCAGATCTCATACCATAACACTGCTATTTCTCGTAATTAAAATACCGCTAACTCAACCGACTCTGCGGGCGTAGCATGTATCACCCTGAAAATCCACTATAACTAGTCCAGGAAGTCCCGAGGTCCTTTTCCGGGTCCGTCCCTGTGAACTACGGGGGACTTAGGGAAAGGAACTCTCGGACCCTAAAACTTCCAGGTCCTCCCGAAGATTCAGCAACCACTGGTACCACGGGTTGGTGCTGAGCGGCCATCATCTGGGCTAACATATAGACAACGCTCCTAACCTCCCGATCTGATTGTATAGGTATAGGAACTGCTGGGGGTGGTGCTGACTCATCTTCCGCCATAGAGGGCTCCTAGCGTGACAGAGATTGCTGGGGAGACTAGGAGGAATTCTCCCTATTGCCCTCACATTGGGATGGCTCTAACTGGGGCACCCTGCTAGTTCCCTCTGCTGCCGTAACATCTAACTTCCGATCGATCATAGTATATCGTGTATCCGACATTTCTCCGTAGATAAGTATAATAGGATAAGCTTAGGGACTCAACCCTATACAACAGAGCTCTACAACACGAATGAAGGAGAAAGAAGGATAACCACGCTATTATGCCCCGTAGCCTCCTGCCTATGGAATGTGGTGCATAACACACCCATAGAAAAGACTCTACTAGACACGACTTGCAGATTTCCTAGGATACGATCTGCTCTGATACCAAGTTTGACAAGCCCCACCTTGGGAGGCATGACTGGCACCTGGTGCCATACTGGGATCTGAACTGACCTGACTGGGCTTATGCATTTCTGGTGCATTCCTGCTCTTCAAATCAAGAAAACAACGAGCTATATCTCAGCTATAAACATAGCCTCCGGCCGATAAGGCCGTATAGCCACCTGTAAAAAGAAAACAGCTAATCAACGACACACAATAAAGGGGTCCTATACGGGCTGACAAGAGCACCATGCTGTCTAGTTATAGCAAAATGAAAACAACATTCATAACTATACTATAGCCGACAAGGTTGCTAACTAAAAGCTAAACTAGGTCCCACATGGACATTACACCAAACAAACATACATAGGCCCTACACGGCCAATAAAAAAATCAACAACTGAGAATCTGTAGCCTGCAAGTCTCTAAGAGTGGAATCATGGCCAGGACAACGCCCCTACCTACCCATAAACAGTACAATAAGAGAACACACCTTCCAATTAATAACCCCGGAGAAAAGGAGTTGATTAGACTGCTGACTCTGGCTGATGACTAGGGAGGTCCTGAACCACGTGTAACCGTACCTCCAGGCAAGTAATGCAACACCCCAAAGATGGGCGTCAGTACAATATGTAAGGCAGTAATGAAAATGACTGAATAGTATTGATAATGAAACTAGAAACGATTCAATAGGAAGGATAAGCGATACAACCTGATGTATAACTAACAATAAATAATGCAAACAAGAACCTTACTTGGCCCCCATAAGCCTGGAAGGTACAACCAGCACAGAATAACCCACCCAGGGCCCCCATAAAACCTAGCGAGCACACTTCAATATATATACCCCTAACAAGGTCAAAATAAGTCAACAGGTAAATATAGCCAACCTGCCTGTCCCCTGGGTCTGCAACTGAGCCCGCTCGACTCCTGTAGTTGTGTCTGAGTCCAGTGGACTCTTGTAACTATACCCTGGGCACATAGGCTCGACGAGGGTCAGTGATGCCGATATGGCATAAAATTAGTAGTCCAGCCATGGATGGACTGTAATATGGCCCTTGGGCCTGAGTATAGTCCCCTGGGACAACATATAGCTCCTTGGAGCGATCCATATAGCCCCGAAGGTGATGACACAACTAGTAACCCTGAGGTTGGTCAACAGAAGGCTATATAGGGTAAGGTCAGTCCCAATCTAAATAAAAAATGCTAATATGAAAATAACAGTAGCAGTTAACCACAATATACATGATTCTGGATTTCTTACAAGGTCTTAGATCGTATTACAATATGACAGGAATAACTTGCCGAAGGAATTCTCCTTAACATACCTCGATTGCTGACTTTTATTTAACTAGTGAGTTTCAACTTGTAAACGGAAGTTCCACCCAATGACAACCTTTATGCTGATAGAATAGGGCTAATTTTAATACTAATTTTGGCAAATAAGGATAACTTTCGATAATTATATCAACTACAATTCAACTACGAATAACTCAGCCGAAAACCTGCAATTTCTAGAGAGTTCAAAAGGGAAAAATGTTTACCTAATGCCTTTGGACGTTAAGGATTTAATTTAGAGTAATTTTGACAACTTTTACTCGGCAGGGTTCTGGTATAATGAGTGAATTTTCAAGAAATAACTCCGTATAAATGCTTTTCGTAGGCTTAAAACTCGTTACCCGAAGTTAATTTGCGTTTGGACGGTGTTTGATAGCATAATTTGATGAAATCCTATTGAAATTTGCGTGCTCTCTTTAATTTTGGTCAGGGGTTTTATTTTAAGAATGAAGGAAATAAACAAGGGACTTATATATATATATACATGGGCAGTGGAAGGGGGTGGTGCCCCGCGCTGCCCAACGTGCCTACTGGCCTGTCGCGCACGTCCCTTAGTGCGCTGGTTTGCCTGGAGCGCCGCGTTGGCCCCTCGCGGCCTGGCCTCGCCAGACCCTGCTTCCAAGGCTCTTCCTACACACATCATGCTCTCATTACTCGTCACAACTCCACACATATGCCTACTAACTGTTAACATTTTATGGGGTGTAACACGAGGAAAATATCTGGTTCCAATTGATCACGAACTTGAACAAACACTGTGAAATTTGAGGAAAATGGCCAAAGTACATGAGCAAGAGACAGTGGACCAGGATACAACCAGAATGTTGGCTGAAGAACAAGCTCGGGCAAGAGATAGAGAGTTAGCAAGGCTTCCTGAAGAGCAACGCCTTGCTGCCGAAGCTGTGCGAGCCAGAAGAAACAGAGGTCCCGACCAACAGAGGCACCGACACTTCAATGATGATGATGATGATGATATTGACGAAGATGGTGTCATGGAGCTATTTCCCTCCCCCTTTGCCTGCTGGGGCAAAGTTTGACATTACCAGTGCTATGATCCAACTACTCAACATGAAGGGGATATTTGCGGGTCATGCAACTGATGCTGCACATACTCATTTGACTAATTTCGTTGGTATCTGCAAAGCATACAGACAACCGGGAGTGAGTCAGGATGCAATTAGGCTGAGGTTATTTCCCTTTTCACTAGGGAGTGAGGCAATGCTATGGTTGGCTAAATTGCCAAATGATTCTATCACTACTTAGGGGGAGCTTAAGAGGGCCTTTCTTGAAAGATTCTTCCCAGATTCTAGAGCTTTGCAGCTGAAAGATGAGATATACAACTTCAGGCAATTGAATTTTGAAGCACTTCACGATACATAGTTGCGGTTCAATAAGAAGCTCAAAAAGGTTCCCAACCATAGGATCCCAGACTATACATTATTGGAGATATTCTATAGGTCCCTAAATGCTAACACCAAGGTGGTGGATGATACTGTCTCTGGCGGAACATTCATGAGTCATGCTTATGCTGAAGCTGTTGAGGTCCTTGATAGGATCACTAAAACCAACTGCGCATGGCACACAAGAGAGTCAGAGACTCCGGCTGGTACTTATGCGGTAGGTACATCTGCAGAGCAGAGAAGGAAGGATAAATAGCGAGACCAGGATAATGCTAAGATCAAAACGACAATGGGGTTGCTTGCTAAGCATTTTATGGGAGCTGGGGCTGAAAAGGTGAATGCTGTGGATTCTTAGGGCAAGGCCTCGATAGGAGAATCATAATCTGAGGAGGAAGCAAATTATTCGAATGATCAAGGGGCGGTTTTTTGGACTAATACACAAGGGTCTAACCAAGAATCTTGGCATCAAGGTCAGGGGAACCAAAGTTGGAACTACTACAAAGATAATAATTACAACCGAGGCAAACACAGAGATAGGAGCTGAGGCAGAGACAATGGAGACTGATAAAAGCGTGAGGAGTACAAGAATGAAAGAAGCGGTCTATATGTTCCTCTAAGGAATCGTGAGCCAGAGTCTAGTGGTTCAAGGGTGGAAGACATGTTGTCTAAGGTATTTAAGCAGATGGAGGCGACAAATGGCTATTTCAAGGAACTCCATGCTGATATTTCTGGTATGAACTAAAAGGCAAACTCACATGCCGTGGCCATTAAGCAGATTGAGCAGCAGCTTCGTCAGATGTCTGTTTCTATGAACCAGAGGCAGAAGGGCACGCTTCCCAACAACACAGTCAAAATTTGAAAAATGACAATCATTGCTTGGCCTTCACTACTAGGAGTGAGAAAGCAATAGTTGATCCTCCAAGGCCAGTTGTGACTGATGAGATAGTTGAGCCCTTAGTGATTGATGATGATGGGGTGGCGGACTCTGAGGAATAGATTTTGGTTGATGATTCAGTAGAGAAGACCACTCCTAGTAATGCAAAGGAGCATGGGTCTGGCAAAGAGAAGGAGAAGGAGGTACCTCAAAAGATCACACCTATTCCTAGACCTCCTCCCCCTTTTCCACAGAGGTTGAAGAAGAAGGTCGAAGATGGGAAGTATCACAAATTCATTTCAATGCTGAAACAATTATCTGTGAACATCCCATTAGTCGAGGCACTTGAGCAGATGCCAAGCTATGCTAAATTCATGAAGGACCTTGTCAACCTGCAGATAATTTGCACCATTGTAGTGCAATAGCATCTCTTCTCTTGTTTAGAAAAAAAAGACCCTGGAACTTTCACCATACCGTGCACTATTGGAGCCTTTAATTTTGCTAAGGCGCTATGTGATCTGGGTTCTAGTATTAACTTGATGCCATTAGCAATGTTCAGACAGTTGAGTTTGGGAGCCCCCAAACTGACTACAATGCAACTTTTGATGGCAGATCGCATGATGAAAAATCTAGTGGGGATTCTCTATGATGTTCTAGTGAAGGTAGAGTCCTTTATATTTTCGGCCGATTTCATCATTCTGGACTGTGAGGTTGATTTTGAGGTCTCTATTATCTTGGGGCGACCATTCCCCGCCACCGGACGTGCTCTTGTAGATATGGAAACCCGACAGCTAAAGTTTCGATTGAACAATGAGGAGGTGATATTCAATATATGTCGGTCCATGAAGCAACCAAATGACATGCGGGTGGTCTCAGTGATTGATGTTGTGGAACCTGAGTTTCCAATTATGCCCATTGAGGAGTTAGTGACTATTGAGGACTTAACAACAGTTTTGATGAATATTGGTGCTGAGGAGATCCATGGGGGTGAGGAGATAGTTAATGCACTTGATGGTATGGGGTCATACACCTATGATCCAAAGAAGATTGATCTTGGTCTGCAGAATCGGGTGACCCCACTGGCCAAGCCATCTATTGAGGAACCTCTAGTATTGGAGCTCAAAGCACTCCCATCTCACTTGCGATATGTATTTCTAGGGACCGAAAACACTTTATCGGTCATAGTTGTAGCTGACTTGGAGGAATGGAAAGTGGAGGCTTTGGTCTCCATTCTGAAGAGATATAAAAAAGTCATTGGGGGGACCATTGCAGACATTATTGGGATCCCATTCGGTATTTGCATGCATAAGATCCAGCTAGAGCCAGATTGCATTCTGAGCATTGAGCATCATCGCAGGTTGAACCCACCTATGAAAGAGGCGGTCAAGAAGGAAATCATCAAATGGTTGGATGCAGGTGTGGTTTACCCTATTGCTGACAGCAAATGTGTGACCCCAGTTCAGTGTGTGTCGAAGAAGAGAGGAATCACGATGGTCCCAAATGCTAACAACGAGCTTATTCCACTCAGACCAGTTACTGGTTGGAGAGTATGCATGGACTATAGGAAGTTGAACCACTGGACTCAGAAAGATCACTTCCCTATTCCATTCATGGATCAGATGCTAGACCGACTTGCAGGTAGAGGATGGTACTTTTTTCTTGATAGTTATTCGGGGTACAATTAGATATCTATAGCCCCCGAAGAACAAGAGAACACCACTTTAACCTGTCCATATGGTATATTTTCTTTCAAGAGGATGCCATTCGGGTTATGTAATGCGCCCGCCACTTTCCAGCGCTGCATGATGTCCATATTTTCTGACATGGTGAAGGACGCCATTGAAGTCTTTATGGATGACTTTACGGTGGTGGGTGATTCATTCGATGATTGTTTGGATTATTTGTGCTAGGTGTTACAGTAATGCGAAGAGACCAACCTGGTGCTTAATTGAGAAAAGTGCCATTTCATGGTCAAAGAAGGTATAGTGCTCGGCCACAAGATTTCTAGTAAGGGCATTGAGGTGGACAGAGCGATGATCAATGTAATTTCTAGTCTACCACCTCCTATTTCTGTGAAGGGTGTTAGAGGCTTTTTGTGGCATGCAGGATTTTATAGGAGATTCATCAAGGATTTCTCAAATATTGTACATCCCTTGTGTAAGCTACTTGAGAAAGAGGTGAAGTTTGTGTTTGATGATGCGTGTATGAAGGCTTTTGAATGCCTAAAGGAGAAATTGATCACTTTCCCAATCATAGTGGCACCTGACTGGTCTTTACCATTTGAGATTATGTATGATGCTAGCGGAGTGGCCCTGGGAGCTATTTTTCCAAAGATGTTAAAAGATTTTCCATCCTATTTATTATGCTAGCAAGACTCTTAATGCAGCTTAGAAAAATTACACTGCGGAGGAACAAGAGTTGTTCGCTATAGTATTTGCATTCGAAATGTTTCGGACTTACTTGCTTGGAACTAAGGTGATAGTCCATACAAACTATACAACTCTGAGATATCTGATGGTTAAGAAGTATGCCAAGCCACGGTTAATTCAATGGGTTCTGTTGCTGCAGGAGTTCGAGTTCGAGGTAAAGGACCGGAAGGGGACTGAAAACCAGGTGGCAGATCACTTATCAAGATTTGAAGCAGATGCAGCACTTCGAGATGAGCTTGACATAGATGATGCATTCCCCGATGAGCAGGTTTTGGCTGCCTAACAAGATCTCATCCCATGGTTTTCAGACTTTGCTAATTATCTGGTGAGTGATGTTGTACCAAAAAACTTATATTTTCACTAGCGAAAGAAGTTCATGTATGACGTGCGGAAGTTTTTCTAGGAAGAACCTTACTTATTCCGCATATGTGCTGATGGGGTGATTCGGATATGCGTGACCGAGGTAGAGATAGCGAGCATATTGAAGGCTTGCCAGTCATCCCCTGTTGGGGGTCACCACAGCGGGATTCGCACAATCCACAAAATCCTTCAATGTGGGTACTATTGGCCAACCATTCACCAGGATACACATGATTTTACAAAGGCTGTGATGCATGCCAAAGGCAAGGAGGCATATCAAGAAGGCATGAGCTCCCACTTACTCCCATCCTTGTCATTAAACTGTTTGATGCTTGAGGCATTGATTTCATGGGCCCATTTGTGAGCTCAAACGGGATGAAGTACATACTTGTTGCTATGGACTATGTTTTGAAATGGGTGGTGACAATCGCGCTTCCAAATAAGGAAGGGAAGAGTGTCATAACATTCTTGAAACGAAATATTTTTGCTAGATTTGGGACTCCTAGAGCCATCATTAGTGATGGGGGCTCGCACTTCTACAACCGATTGTTTCGGACTTTACTGGAGAAAATATGGGGTGAAACACAGGGTGGAAACACCCTATCATCCACAATCTAGTGGGCAAGTTGAAGTCTCCAACCGTGAGATAAAGACCATCTTAGCTGAGACTGTGAATGCTAACTGGACAGATTGGTCTAGGAAGATTGATGATGCTTTTTGGGCTTATCGGACCACATTCAAGACTCCTATAGGCATGTCCCTGTATCAACTTGTATATGGGAAAGCATGTCATCTTCCGGTCGAACTTGAGCACAAAGTTATGTGGGCGCTCAAGAAGCAGAATCTGAACTGGAGTGAAGCTGCGAACTTGAGGCTTGATCAGTTGAATGAGCTAGATGAATTTCGTCTTAAATCCAAGTTCTGAAATTTATAAACTGAGGATGAAAATCCAACATGACCGGAAGATTGAGAAGAGAGAGTCCAACCTGGCTAATATGGTGTTACTGTTCAATTCTAGGTTTCAGTTGTTTCCTGGCAAGTTGAATTCAAAATGGTTGGGCCCTTTTTCAGTGGTGCAAGTATTCTCCTATGTGGCAATTGAATTGGAAAACTATGAAGGCAAGCGATTTAAAGTGAATGATCAACGGGTGAAAGCGTATTTGGGAAAAAACAAAAAAATAAGCTGGTGGATCTTTGGACTCTGGGTGAAGTCTGAGTAATCCGGGGACTTGCGTCGTGCCGCGACGTTAAATCATGCGCTGCATGGAAGGTAACCCATGGAGGTATCTTGGAGAATTCTAAGTAATCGAGATACCCTTGTCGTGCCGCAACCATAAATCAAGCGCTTCTTGGGAGACAACCCAAGTTGTAATTTTAATGTAAATATAGTGTTCACATGTGTTAAAGTGTGCAGGTTTAAGGCAAAAGGAAACCAGGAGTGTTCAGTTCAAACCTGAAACCACGGGATTCAGAATGAGCCATTGTACGATTGCACGACTTGTGGTTTCGAAGTGTTGCTACCATTCTGAGTGCCCTCTCATAGAATCGGACCAACAGGCACTCAGAAAGGACCGTACTTATCTGGAACGGGTCGTAGGAACGTCCGTCCTAACCAATTCCTACAGGCCTGAAATCCAAGGAAAGAACCTACGGACACACAGTATGGGTCATTCTGAATAAAAATGGCCCGTCATATGTGCCCGTAGGCTCCATAGGTAAGTTTCTAAAACTCTAAATAACGGAAAGAAGGTACGGGTCATTGATACATCAAATGACCCATTGGACGAGTCGTGGCCAAAATTAAAAATTTCCTTGCCCGACCCGACTCACCCAGACTCAGCTTATTTAAAACCCCACACACCCGGCTTATGCACACTTCACATTCAAAAATCAAGCACCGACCTTCACTTTCTCCGGTTTGCACAACTCGACCAATACCATTGCCCCTACAAGCGTGAGATTGATTCGCATTTTTGCAAACATTGACCAAGAATTTGATTCTTTTCCTGCTAAAGTGAGTATATATTTGGTGTAAAAAGCAAACCTTGTTTTTCTATTGTTCTCTCATCATCGTACCCTTCCCGAATTAAATTGCATAGCATCTGCTTCATGATATCACATATGGGGAATTATGCATTGGGATTCATATTATTGTTCCTCATATTTAACCTAACACTGGAAGTTAACTACTAGGAGGGATTAGTTCTGTGAAATTGGGAAAATAATATGCATCATTGAGTAGTAAAACTTAACCTAATGGGTGTGATGAAATTTTGATGGGGGTAGAGGTTTAGTAATCCCCAAATATTTGATTCAATGCCTAAAGTAGTACCTGGGTTTTTACTAAAGCTTGAACAGAATAGGACATGGTGAGAGCAGGCTACACGACCCAATCAATGACCTGTTGTACCCCACAACGGCTCGTTGATCGAGTCATTGGGACTGCTCCAGGATCCCATTTACCAGTCTCTCACAACGATTAATTCAACAGACCGTTGAAATTAATCATTGTATAAAGTCCCTTACCTAAGCCCTGTACCCCCTCCCACGGACCAATTAGATGGACCGTTGTATCTTACAACGGACTGTTGCATAGGCTCGTGGGTAGTTACAGATGACACCGCTTTAAGAGAATGATTCAACGACTGCAGCAATGGGCCGTTGTTTCCTACAATGACCCGTACTGATGGTCGTCTTTTGTGCCAGAACACTATTGTAACTTGTCTTGTTTTTATGGATCTAACAATGCTTCTTCTAGGTAAAATAACTTCAATAGGAAACAAGAAACAACAGGAAGCTGTCGCACGGAAGGAAATTGCTAAAAGGCAGAAGCTCCGTGATGAGTTAGAGTCGGACAGTTCTAGTGATTCGGAGGTGCACTACAATATTGAAATTTCTGACAAATATCCGGTGGTGACCACTAGGGCAAAGTACAAAGCCCAGGAAGCTGCAACGGCTACTGTCTTACCTCCCCAGCCTGATGAGGGAAGTGACGAGGCCGAGTCTGATGGTAACAACCCTGCTACGGATAATGCAGAGGAGGGTAATGGTAATGTAGAGGAAGTCAATGATGATGCTGAGGAGTCAGGTGATGATGATACTGAGGCAAAGAAGTCCGGTGACAAGGAGAGTGCTGCTGAAAAGTCTAGTGAGTAGGTGGGGGACTCTGACCCTGCCACTATACCAAAAACAAGGTCCAAGAGATGGTTTTTACAGGGCTCAATAGATGTGTATTATGCAGGGCTCAATATCAATGAAAAAAGGAGTCCCAACTGTAGTATTCAGGAGGAGCCAAAGATTCATATCAATGCCCTAAATGAAGTTCCAAAGCTCAAAATACTCTTCGAGGGCTACAACATGTATTGGATGGCCAAGACTCTGGGCAAATACAACATGGAATGGTGCATGAGTTATACACAAATTACTACTGCACCCCGGAGAAAAAGGCTTCTTCAAAGAATGCTATTAAAAAGGATCCAGTGCTGTACTCTGTCAGGGTAAGAGCTATCCCAGTTGACATATCAAAGAGGACCATCACCAGGGTCTTGATGGGTGGTTACTATAAAGTGCCGACCAAAACTATTGAATATGATTACCGAATGAGACAATGAAGAGGATCAAAAAATTGAGCACTGAGGACAAAGTGTTGCACTTTCAGTGGATGGCAAATATTATTGCTGAAGATAAGGAGGGAGCAGAATGGGTCACAGGCAATAAACCAATCTACAAGGCTTCCTTGAATTTTTTGGCCATGTCATGGTGGTCCATCATCCGACATCGGCTCGCGCCTACAGTGAATGATAATGTTTTGAGTGCAGATAGGGAAGATTTGGTGGCATGCATTATGTTTGAGTACTTGCTGAACATTCCGCAGATTATTGCCACAGAGATTCGAGAGCGGGCGGTCAAAGAATACACTACACTTCTGTTCCTGAGCCTGGTATATCAGCTATGTATGGAGTCTGGAGTGCCGGTCTTCCCAGATATTGATCATATGATTACAAACATCAGGACGACAGACATAACATTGATTAAAGATGATTTGAATCTGGTGGCCAGGGTCTGAATTCCATTTGGTGGACCCATATTGAGTGAGAGTACACCGAGAGGAGGTGAGCAGGGTGACACATCCGGTCAGGTTGAGCAAACCATGGAATTTCCTTCTAGTCGAGCCGATGATGCCGCAACGACTACCCTTATTCCATCAGGAAGCATATCCCAGTCCATTCCTACTACACTTTTACCACCACAGACTTTGTCAGTAATAGAGGAGGAGCTGGATGTGGAGATTCCTCAATTCTTTGACCTCAAGCCGGCCCTGCATGAAAAAGGCAAGAAGAAGCGGGCCGCTGAGGGAGCAGAGGATAAGGAAAGAAGAAAAAGAAAGAAGGAAAAGCGGGCATTGAAAGCTGCCCTCAAAGAAATTCGACACACTGCCGATGCACATGAGAGAGAGATAATGGAGCGGGTTAAAGGTGCCGGCAGCTCTAGTGTACGGGATGTGGTCGAGGAGAGTGGGCACACAGTTAATTCCCCCTTGCGGACCGCTTCATAGAATGCACAGGCCACAACTGATGCTACTGCTACACAGGTTGGAGTAGTTCCTGAGACTCCAGCTGTTGAGGATTCTGGGGTTGCATTTGCAGCCCCTGTTGACTAGACCACCGGCGTCTAGGACGCCCAGGTATGTCCCTATTCTCATGTTTTACTTTTTGAATGCGTCGAGGATGCCGCATGATTTTTTTTCTGATGGGGGTGGGGTAGTACTTGATTTTTGTTGAACATAACCCGAGAGTTTTTCTTGCCGGATGTCTTTTCCCTCAGTGTTCTTTATTTAGTAGAACCGGCATGTTTAGGGTTGTTGTTTTATTTTGTTTTATTGGTTAACTGGAAGAAAATAGGAGGCGTAAGAGCAGTCAAACAAAGCATGTGATGAACTTATTTTGTGATGTATGTGAAAATGACACCCCTCCTAAATGCTTTTGTGTGAATATACTTGTGCTGTGAGGCATGACTAGTATGGATCTTTTTATGACATTATAGGTATCTGTAGGATAATTAATGTCAAAACTATGCATGAACCTGGTGGTTGGAACTTAGCCGTGCAATCAAGTGCTTGTGTGAGTAAGGTTTAATAGCTAGTTCTACTGTGTGTGTCAATATAGAACTTGCTTGGTCAGTCATACCCAAGTATAGGATGGGAAATTAGGAAAAGATCATAGGCCATTTTTGATTAATAGTCCACTTTAGCCTTAAAAAATCTACCAAATGGAAATAAATATCCCTTGATCTCAATTTTGAGCCTAAATTGACCCTTCTTTTTGCTAAAACCAATTCACCTTCCTGCTTTGATTATAATGAACCTGTTTTGGCCCTAGTCCCTCCTTGGACACTGTGAACCTCAACTCAGGCAAATTTCCTAAGTTGAGGGTTGCTATCATAGGGTTGAATAAGAAGAGTAGGGTGGAATGTAATTGAGTAATGATAATGAAAGAGCGAGTGCGGTGTCCATAATTAAAAAAAATGTTAAAGAGAAAAAGAAAAACGAAAAATAAAAGTAATGAATACTTGAAAGAAGGAACACCGCAATCGTAGTTGCAAAAGAAAATAAAAGAAGAAGAAAGCAAAGGAAAAAGGGAGAGAAGTAAAAAAGAGGTTAAATAGAACCAAAGCTAGTGTAGTGCCAAATAGGGTTAAGTTACTATTCCCATATTTACCATACCCAACCCCGAACCTACATTACAAGTTGAAAAAGTCCTATAGTGATCCTAGTTCAACCGCCTGAAAATCGAGGTATTGAAAGTAAAGGCAAGCTTATGGTATTGTATGCACACAGTTAGAATTTCTTTGTGAGCATGAGTGAGTTCTTTCTCAGTCCTAAGATAAACATTGGCATGATCATGTATATATATATGTGTGTGTGGGACTTCTTTATGGTGAGGACACGAGATTGCATGGGTTGATTTCTAGCTACCTAGGGGAAATGTCAGTTGTGTGTGCTTGGTTGTGCAGTGATAATATGATGCCATCCTTTGATCCTATTGTGTCATGTTGAGAAGTGCCGAGTCATCATACCAAGTTCTGTTTTAACCCGATAGGAGGGAGTTTGATTGAGTGAACATCTTGTATGTTTTATGAGTTTGGACTGCTATGCATCTCCTAGGTTTCCTCTAGTTAAGAGTCGCCATGGGTTGATTTTATTTTGTTTACCTGAGGACATGCAAATATACTAAGTTGAGGGTGTTGATGTGTCGTGAATTTACGACACTAGCGATGCTTAAAACTCTGTGAATGCACATGACTTTAGGTACATTTATGTGGATATGACGCGCTTTGGTAGTTTTGCAGGTAAAATAGGCTGTGGGAGCCAAAATTGAGAAAAAGGACAGAACATAGAAAAAATGTCTCAGACGAGCGGAACTACGGATCGTTGGTCCTTGCTATGGGCCGTCCTGGTAAGCCGTTCAAATCAATTCAGTGAAGTGTTAAGCAGGGTGCCAAGAAACGGATGAAACCCATGGATCATACTAGCTTACAACAGACCGTCCTGATCGGCCGTGGGTTGAAACAGAGAGAATGTTAAAATGAAGTCTCATACGACGGATGGTTCCTACGGATCGTTTGAACTTACAACGGACCGTCCTGTTCGGTCGTGGAAAGAATTAGAGAAGAATGATTAAGAGCAGGATGCATCCAACGGACAGACAGGACGGACCATACCTTCTAAGGACGGGTTGTTCTGAGTACTCGTACCTCTAGGTTAAGAAACAAAATTCAGGAGGCTAGGAAATAACGGACTGGACCAATGGCTCATAGGATATCACAACGAGCTATTGTTTAAGGCTAGATGCTGAAAGAAGAAAAGTCTGAGGGAAGCAACGACTGGAACAATGGACACTCTAACGGCCCGTTGAAGCTACCAATGGACCGTGTTACCTGCCGACACCAGAATCCTAGTTGATTTAGGAAAGGATTTGTTTCATGTCTATAAATATTTTGTTTGGGTTTATTTTACGAGTTACATAATTCTATGACTTTGAACAATATTTTGGGTGTTATTGAGTGCCATCAAGGTTCAAGAAATGAAGTTTATAATTTTGTTCTTGAATTTCGAGGACTAAACAACCTTGAAATTTTGTTCTTTGATTTTTCTGATTTATTCAATGTGAGTGGTTTTTCCTACAAATATTTGTAAGTTACAATTATGATTTCTTCTTTATTTTTTAATTGTGATCATTCAAATATGAGTAGCTAAACCCATAACTAGGGTTGTGGGAACCATGATAAATTAACACACATAGGTAAAATACTTAGCGAATCTTGAACGGGGTTTATGCATGTATTATTTTTTCCTTCGTTTTAATTGCTTCTTAACGGTTGCAAAGGTTGGAAATTGCCTTATTCTTACTCACCGGATCAAGGGAGTAGTGAATGGGAAAAGGGATTAACGACGGAGATTTGAGGCTATCAACCCTTATCTAATAGCTTGACCTTGTCCAGGAATAGCTAATCTAATATTAAGGCTAAGGGTTAATTAAGTATACACCCGCATACAGATCAAGTTACGAGGTGATAATCATCTGGATTGGGGACCAACCATTTAGGTGAATTTAACTTACCGATATTGCATGCTAAACACCGGAATAGACCACTAGTATAAAGAGCCTTGTGGTTTTGAAGTCATGGGGAACACAATCCTAGCCAATTCACTTATTGAATACAATCGAAATTAAATCAAGAGTCTAATAATTAGTTTTACTACTTGTCAGTATTTTGTGTTTCAAACCTTCCCCCCTAGGAAATAAGCAAGACTATAGTATTAGCTATACGCATTAACTAAAGTTCTCATCATATTCCTTGTGGAATTCGACCCCAATCTTGTTGGGTTCTATATTTGATATCGACCGCTTTATATCTCATTTACGAGGTGTAATTTGGGTGATATCAGTCTTCCTCTCTGGCGTTCATATAAGACAAAAAGATGAAGATAGACAATTAGAAGAGGAAAATATGTATCCAAGAGTGAGATAAGAGAGGCGTAGGTTGTCACAGATTATGTTGAAGCATGTAACAATTTTATTTTAAACGACCCATACATCCTCAAAATGTTACATTAAACAATCCATGCTAGATTGAGCGTGAACAACCTTAGAAGACTATTTTGAATCTCAATAATAAATATTCATAAGTAATTGTGACTGTGGTCTCTAGAGAAAGAAAACACATATATGTCGTTCACATAATTATATCAATCAGGAGCAAACTCTAGCTTAAACACCCTATAGCTAAATGCTTTAGAATCCTAAATGAAAAACTAGGATTAGTTACAGATGGTGTCATGATTTTAAAGTCTCATATAATCATTATTACAATTCTAGATCAAGTACCCACAATATTTGAACTAGTAGCAATACTTAATTAACCCAACTAGAAATATAGGCAAGTTATCATGATCTTGGTACTGTCGTTAGCTAACAAAGACTTACAGAGATGCGATATTTCAAATAAACCACAGATCTATGATACTTGAAAAATTCGTACAAACTGACATGATTCCTAAAGAGTAAGAGCTTAAACACATCTATCGCTTTTAATGAAACTTAAGATTTTCACCTTAACTTGACATAAATTTATTCTCCTGAACATTCGTTTGAAGACTGTGATTCTTATAAGCAGGGTATTTAAATACGTCGAGTCTAAATCATAAATTCTTATCCTTATTATATATAATTTTTATTAAGAGGTAACCTTAACAAAACTCATAAATCATTCAAGTCAAGCATATTGTGGCTAATACCCAGCGACATGTCTTTTATGCGATTAAACTAGAGAAGACAATAACTTAAGAGGCATGATATTTAAAAAAATGAAATGCCCATCTGCACTTGTGTAATTTTAGTAGGAAACTCATTATTTGCTGGTGTTTCTTGTACAACTTTAAAGAAGACGGAACATATTAGTTTCTCATACCAAAATTTTAGCATATACACTATTAATTCATCTTCTTGAGGGACAAATGTATTAGATGCTAATACATTCACAAATAATTAGACAGGGAAATGGAAGAAAAAAATAATATTTCTAATAATAATAATAATTAAAGAATAAACCTAAGCTAAAAGTATACAACCAGGCAGAAACAATAATACATATAAAAATAGAGAGATATAATACAGGGGAACTATACTATTAAAACAAATAACCATAAATATTAAAATTTAACATTAACTTATAGTAAATCATACTATCAAATCAGGAAATAATAATAAGCATATAGACATGAAAAATAAAGGAAGATTGTTACTAGATTAGTATTTCAAGTTAGAAAAGAAAGAGCCAAGTTTTAGCTGAAAGATAGACATTTCATGCCGAATGCTCACGCTTCTCAGATTTATATGCGTATAAGGGAAGATAGCGGAGATAACTTATTTTGAGAAAAAACCCATGGATTCAACTTTTTTACAATCAAAACTTTTCATGAAATATTTCTGAGACAAACACAACATATTCTAGAAATGCATCGAAATTTCAAATTGGCAGATCATGAAGAAAGGAAAAAAAAGTTAGTTGTGTTAAAGGATAATGAAGACCCTTGTGTTAAAGAGCACCTTAGCAAAGCCGAGTTGTCACCCTAAGCCCCTCCTAGAGCTCAATTGATTTTCTGATCAATTCATTTTTCTTAATAAATTGTTTTAGCGATTGTCACATCTTAAAAGTATTACAAAAAATTCATATCGCCACTAGCTCGAACCCAAGACAAGCAATAACAACATGATATGGTGTACAAGTTTTGAAACAGGAATGAAAGCGAATATACTTGATAAAAACAATCACGAAACCATATTATTCCACGTACAAAATAATGATTAAATATTTACCTTAAATGGACATCACATAAGCACCTAGAATATTAAAGAAGATAGAGGGAAGGGAAAAATCAAGAG